>WOGP01006736.1:0-12193 GCA_015342065.1 Leptinotarsa undecemlineata | reverse complement strand
TTCTCAAAATTGCCGATGGTGGGCACAAGAAAATCCCAATTTCCCAGTTGAATGTGGTGATCAGTATTCCTTCAAAACGAATGTTTGATGTGGGATACTTAACGACCAAATAATTGGGCCATTTTTCTTTAGGGAAAATTGATCATCCATCGGTTATCTCAACCTTTCAAATAATGAGGTTAGTGGAGTTTTAGATAATATGCCTTCAAATATTGAATACATCAAATACATCACACGATTACTGTAAAACAGTCCCTCCAACAAATGTTCACAGGCAAAGTTATTAGACGTAATTGGGAACATTATTGGCCACCTAGATCACCCGACTTGATGCCGTTAGACTTTTTCTTGTGGGGTTACCTGAAACAAAAAGTGTATCGGAGTAGACCATTTACTGACATACAACATCTGGAAAATATCATTCGCGAGTGAGGTGCCAATATAAATCGCCGATTTATTAAAAATGCAGTTACAGATGTCAGTAGAAAGACCATAATATGTATTGAACGTGGAGGACGACAAACTGATATGTAGGCTATAATTGTTTGACAACCTCATTTAGATCAATAAGCATTTTTTTGTACCCATTTGTATTTTCTCTAATATTAATGTTCTTTAAAATTTATAATGATAATAGTTCTATCGAAATTATTTGCATTATTTTTTAGTGGCCTCTGCTTTTTCAAAATCAAAGGTATGTCTAAGAAAATAGCCAAGTGATTGAAAAGTTGCACCAGTCATGTTAAAATTTTTATAGCAAATTTTTAATTTCTCCCTAAAAAGTAAAAATGTATCAAAAAAGTTAAACTCCATGATGAGTATGTCATGTATACATGAATTGATTACAATCAACCAATTTTGTTTCTTAAAATAAAGGGGATATCTGTTAAAAATAAGCAAAAACTTTAACTTTATCCTAGCTGCATAAAATATGGATATAAAATTGCCGTAGACCAAACTTTTTGTTAAATTCGATCTAGAAATGCACTTTTTAATTTTTTTTTTTTAAAAAGTTGAATTTGATAAACACTGAACGTCAGTGAGTCGCAGTTGGCCGCATAATTTTAATATAAATTTATAGCACAAACACATGCCGAAGTTAAACTTCATTGGAACTTCTCGAAAAAAAAAGTTTCCCAAAGTCCCATTTAATGGTGACACTGTAAATAATTCGAAGGCATTTATCTTTTTGTAGAAAACCGATGTCTGAGTTTTTGTGGTATTGAATGGAACTTGGTTACTATCATCCCAATTCAAAATCACTTCTAGATCCTCATTAAAATATCCAACCTCTTGCTGCCTGTGAAGATGTGCATCCGCAGCCGATATCCTGGAATCAAAATAAAATGACGAGACAAGTGTGATTCTGTCAGCAAAGAAATATATATGTTTTATTAGTTTTTTCCAATAGGTCGGTGATGTACAACTACAAAAAGGTTGGATACAATATGGATCTCTGGGAAACACTAGTGTTGATGGCAAAAATATTCGAGAGATATCCATCGACGGCCACTTGCACTAGAAACGTTTTTTCAGGAAGCTACAGAGCCATTCACAAAAATGATCCGACAAGCCATAGTATGGAAGTTTGGCCAGCAAACCCAAGTGCTACACAAGGTTCTAGCTTTAAGAATATCAAGCACAACTGGATTTTTCCTGCCATTTTTGGGAATATGCTGAACGCAAGCAATCTTTTAACAAAAACGAAAAACTAGTTCCTTGTAAAACAGATTGAAAAGTCTGCAAAATAGTGGGTGGTACCGTTTCCTGAAAATCGACTGTGAAGTGGGACGCAAATTGTTCAGCTAATAGATTTGCTTTTTCTATGACTAGACCCACCTACCTACCGCTGCTCATTACAAAAGCCTCAGCTTCGCGCCCTTGTTCGTCGTTGATATTTCAAAATTTGAGTCATTCGATATTATGGACATTGAATGATTGATTTGCAGAAAGTCAATCGTGTTTGCAAGTGAAGAGATTAGTGATCGATAAACGCAGCATATGAATTTAGTGATCTTCTGTGATATCATTTTGAACTACACAACATCAAAGTTGTGGAATTCCAGCATTTCCTCTCGTTGACAGGAGAGATTGCTTCTGATGAAAAGATATATTCCAAAGCTATGTCTGAATCGGGAGTGGAAATCATAGCTGGGATATAAAAATTGACAGGGTTTGTTGAAGCACTGATTTTGGTTTCTGTGAGTGCAAGAATATGAGGACTACTTGTTCGCTGATGTTGATGCACTTATTTGAGTTGAGTCCTCTGATGTCGCAGAAATCAATTTTGAATTTGATAGTGGGTCTCTCAGCAACTTTGGTTACCATATAAATAATATATAGAGAAATATTGAAGTGAGAATTAAATTCGGGGACGATATGATTATTTTTGAGAATGTTATCAAAACGAAAAAGGAAATACCTTTTCAGACACTAGCCAAACGGTAAATACTTTGGAATAGCTATGGATATAGATATGAGTAACCGGGAAGTCAACTTGTTCTTCACAATATCGATACCAGGATCACAGTCAACAAGCCATAAAAATTCACTTCACGCACTATGCTTGTATAATAGTAACTGTCAAATTACTTTGACAGTGAAACATGTAAACATATGTCAAGCATGACACACACATAGAGTGAGGTCTAAATTATGTTGATCAAAACTATGTAGTATACCAAAAAATATTTTGTTCCAGGGTCTTTTCACAACACACCAACTTGTCTTTACACACCAAAGTCATTTCTCTCCAAACCTAGAACTGCATTGGTTTTCGCGACTCAAGTTTCATCAACCAATTTGACGTCATAATATTTCCTGACATTCTATATCTATACCATTACCTTCACTTCTTTAATTTTGATCAGTTGCGGAGTTATTGATGTTTGGATTTGGATCTAGAAATTTCGAAATTCCTCATGCTGGCAGATTTTATGAAATGAATATTCACTGAAAAGAGAAGTGAATAGATAACATCTTTTGCGATAGATAAGTATAGATTCAGGGCATAGAACAATAACATTTTATATCTACCTCGTTTTTACTATTTTCATAAATGAAAAAAGCATTTGAACAAATATTCAAGATGTTTCGAACTCATTTCCTACATTTTGGTAGCAAGAGTTTTGGTAATTATGTCTTTCAGTTCCTGTATTGTTACTGATGTCGTTACACAAATTTTCGATTTGATATAGCCACCATGAATCAAGTGGAATTAAATCTGGTGAACGAGCCGGTCTCACCAATGTTTCACGCCTGCCAATCCACATGTCTAATGCAATCAATTCCTTAGAATAATCATCTTGATTTTCTGTAGGTAAATGGTGTTTTGAAGAATTCATAAATGTGTATAACCATTTAGATTTTTCTGTAGACATATGGAACCAATAATTAAATTTCCCATATTTCCTACCCAGACATTCATTTTCTCGAGAGTTTGAGAGTGACATTCTCGAAAAATGTGTAAGTTCATAACCAACCAATAACATATAGTTGGACGGTTGATATTTTTTTTATGAAAAATGTGCATTTGTCACTGAAATGAATACATTTTATGCAGTTTTGATTAGTAATCAATTGTTTGGACATGAACTCACAAAACTGCATTTTCCTGCCATGTTTACTATACATGTAATATTTTCAGTTCAAAGGGGTGAAATCTATATATTCTGAAGTATATTCGACGGTGGTTATAAAGACATCATTTTCAGGAACAACTGTTATCGTGGACTGTAGACGCATTGTTTTTTGTTTCTCCCCGGGATATATTTTTCTTCAGCTCATATAGCGCTGGCTACAATTTCAGTTCAAAAAAAAATCAACCAATCCTTTATGATATTTTCTGCTGGTCGGATGATCAGAAAATCTTGCATTGAACAGTCCTTTCTGTCTCATGAAAGTTACGACCATGAAAAATTTTAATTTTGTGAAAAAATTCTTTCTTTCACTCATCACAAACTTTGTGTATCCTTGATTACTAACTATGGAGCTGTTTCATTCTCTTTTGTATGCAAAGTTGTAGGGATTATCACTTTTCAGTCTCCTATTCGTACAGCATACATAGAAGCATGTATAGAAAATTTAAATATCTTCCAAGCCTCACAAGACCCCCTTCTTATTTGAAAAAAATTATAGCTTCCTCTTTGCGGCGGGTGATTTCATACCAGTAATTACCTTATTTATTTATTTATTCAGTATGAACGGGAAACCCCTGATTCACAATGATAGAATACAAAATTATATAATTAGTACCCTACACAGTAAAAACTAACTAAAACGGATACATAATCGCATTAACAACCAACATAGTAAATACATAATTAAATGGAAAATACATATTCCATGGACTCCTGATTAAATAATAATTAATAATAATAGTTATGGAAAAAACCTGATACCTGACTTCTTTGTTTCCTTTCTCAGAATTCTTGATAGGGGATATAGTGTTCACAGTTTGTCACGTGCCTGTTCACTATGAAGACAGACGTATCATCCCTTGTCATCCGTTGCTTCACCTTCAAATTGATCAAGCTGAGTAGTTCAGGACAATTAACGTGCCCTGACAATATTTTATATAAAAATTTGAGTACGCCTATTTTCCAAAGGTGTTAATCGAAGAATAGATCGAACGTCACTGTTATGGTAAAGACCTACTTGCATTACTTATTTAAAACCGGCAGTTTTTAAAAATTTATTCTGAATTATTTCTTGTTACAGTTTCACAATAGAATAGAAAGGACTCCATACAATAGAGACGTATTCTAAATTTGATCTCACTAAGGAACAGAACAGAATTTTCAAAGTATTAGCTGAAAACTCCTTGCTTAACCAGTTTACATAACCTAGAAGTTTGTAAAATTTCAGTGTAATTCTAGTAATATATGCAAAGAAAATGATAGTTGAGTATCGAATGTAACACCAAGATTTTCGACTTCATTTACACTTTTGATTGTAAGGGAGTTTATGCAGTATTGGTAGGTAACAGGTGACTGCGTGCGATTGAAACAAATGAATTGAAATTTACTGAGATTGAGATCCAAACAATTATTCTTATGATCATTATGATCATTGACAAAAACATTAAACAACAATGGTACACAATGACTGCCTTGAGAAACCCCAGACGAAATATTTTCCAACAGGCTTTCACCCAATTACATAAAATATACAACGGTGTATAATTAGATAAAAAAAATTCTACAACTAAAAGAAAATAAGTAGAAATAGAAATATATATCACAAGAAGCGAAAAGAAAAAGGGATCACAGTTAAAAGGTTCTAGTGAGAATACATTTCAAAATAAAACTTTGGGAACTATGATTAATATTGCACATATCACAAATTGAATTATAGTTGTTACAAAGTATCGACACTGGTTCTTTCAATCTGTTATTTATTCTGACAAGATAACAGTAAGATGTCGTTTGATATCTGGAATTAAGGCGTGGGGTGCGGAAGTTGATCATTTTTAAAAAAGGGGCACACGAGATCTTATTGTATATCAATTTGTGAAAAAAGAAAATTGCGACGAAAAGTCGTCGTGTATTCAGATATATTACATTAAATTGATTCTGAAGGATAGTATAGTCGGTTCCCCTCTGAAGATATATTCCTGTGACCTTGAAATGCAGATATTTTCAATTTTTTTTTTGTTGAACAGCATAAATATGATGTATGTGGCAATTGTAAATTGGAAACCATATTAACACGCCGTACTCTAGTTTAGACCTCACATAGACATTGCACAGTGTTATAATCGTATTAATATTCTTGAATTATCTGGTACTCCTTATAATGAACCCCAATATTTGATTCGCTGATGAAATAGCCTGGTCTACGTGGGAAGAGAAAGTGAATTTAAAATCAAAAGTGATTCCAAGATCTGTCATCTCATTTACTTGACTAACTGGAATGTTGTAAATAAAATAAGAAAATTCTATTATATTCTTTTTCTACAAAATGATAATATGTAACATTTGGATATATTGAAACGTGAATGATTTTTGGAACACCAGTTCAATACTAAAACGATTTAATTCTCTAATATTGAGCAGTCTTCATGATTTTCAATTACTTTGTATAGCTCTAGATCATCAGCTTGAAGAAGTATTGGGCGGTTCATCATTTTCGCCACGTCATCAATGAAAAGCAGGAACAAACAAAAGAATTCCCAAGTTCGTCTAAAGCATCAGAAACATGTTGTGAAAGGCATGCAAGATTGATCACACATGACTTTTGTTCCACAAACCCATGTTGATCGTCCAATATTATATTTCTGATCGAGTTATAGAAAAAACCGTATAGAATTATTTCGATAAGTTTCGATAAGTTAATATAGAAATAGATCTGTAATTTTTTTATAAAAGTTTTGCCCCTTTCTTCAAGATAGGACATACATGTGCTGTTTTCCAAATCTCAGGAAACGTAGATGCTTTCAGTGAAAGATTGAAGATGTGAAGCAGAGGGCTCAATAAAGAGTGGATACAATCTTTTATCAGAAAACTCGGTATGTGGTCCGGTCCAACAACTAGTTTGTTTTTCAATTTCTGAGTGGCCTTAATAATATCTATCTCATTGATATGTTCGATATTTATACCCGGAAAATTGTTTGGAAAGTTATCGAGCATACCATACAGGGAGATATTCGATATGATGTATACACTTTTAAAATAATTCGCAAAAGCGTCGACGATTTCCTGAGGTTTGGAATAAGAGTTATTGTCATCCTCATAATGCCGGGAACTCTAGAATTGCATTTTTTAATCTTAATAAAATTCCAAAAAGTACTTGGATTTCCGTGTATATTGTTTTCACTCTCATTACTGAAGTTTCTATACGCTTCATTAATTTGTAGACATTTGAACAACGATCCATTTCAAAATAAACCAGAGAGAAACACATGGAAAGCTAGAAGCTAAAAGACTTAAGCATCCTGCACCATTTGAATGTTATGAAAATGTAACAACGCTCCTCACAAAAGTTAATTGAAGTAATGAACTCTGTTTGCGGTGACCATCAGCACCAGTCCGTTGACCATCAGTCCATTCTATGAGTAAACAATCTCGCTACTCGAACGTCGTGGCCTTTTGTTGAACATAGAGTGTCTGCAAAACCTCAAATGTTTCTGACTGGAGCTAATAATATCCTAAGAATTTCGGAACCCTATTTCTCAAAAAAAAAATTGACAGTTACCTGAGCGGCCGATTGACTTGAACTTGTTTTTCTACAATGGCGAATACTCTTTTAACGCCTTTCAGGATCTACCGAAAAGTGATTTGAGAGCTCAATGATGTTGATGTCGGAATGTTCAGCATATATGGTGCTAACCTTCCATCCACCAACATTTTACGAGTCTTCTTCGACACCCGAATATTGTGGCGAAAGGGGGTTCATGAATTTAATACAACTCTTCATTCTCTCTTTGGGGCAGATGAGCTTGTTGTAGTACTCCTCGACCTTTCTGTTTTAAAGGTTGTTCTGATTATAGGAGTAATAATTTTCTACGTTTTCTTAGGACATACGATTTTTGAGCCAAATGATCCCTTATACAACTGTATGAGGAAGGTAATTGATTGATAATATTGGTACTCCAATGTTAGTGAATCATAAATTCAAATGAAAGATCTTATTTTTGATTCTTTCAGTAAACTCTTAGCTGTGGCATCGCTAAAGAACGGAAAGGAAAGAAACAGATCTGCTTTAGATGAATCACGTTAAGAAGAAAATTACTCTCATCTTTCAATTGATGCTACTGATTAATAATGGCACATATACCCACAATACAATACAACATACAATAATTTGAGTATCGGTAATTCATAAGAATTCATTAAGAGTTGAAAAAATTTAAGGTTGCAAAATGGTAGGATTTTAGTATCTTTTGAAGTATCTTTGTATTTCCTCTTATCTAAAACAATCAAATATCTGAAGGATCAACAAATGAACTATGTGAAGTAAAATCGAAGAGAACATCCAGTCACACAAATTTGCAAGGTGCAGAATTGCTTCCAGTTTGCTAACTGCCTTAACAAGTATCATCAAGGACCAACAATAGAGAACCTGTTGTCTCTATTCATGGCTAATTAGTTCCTAAGAAGATTTGAAATGGAAGCAGGAGAAAGGTTAGATTACTTTTCACGAACTCAGATTTGATACGTGGATGATGTATTAGCCATTTTTGGCTCGAATAGAAGTAAGGTATATGATTTTGTGTCTTGTCTCAACCGGCTTGGGAATAACGAAGAGTTACCACTTCTGGATGTCCTACGACTAGTTATAAGAAACGTCGATAATGGTTTATAATTTGATGTACATAGGAAGAATATTAGGAACAAAAGGGGGCATCGAGAAAGAAAGTCGATCAAGGAGATAGCAGAAAGTGGTGGGTATTCTTCAAACATAGTACATATTAAGAAGAGAACATTCAGAGAGTGTCTTCGTAAATTACAAAGACAGAAAATTTATAGTTATTTCATACATTGGTTAAAATTTTTAAAAATCGAATATGAAAGTGGTTCTCAAAACGTACACTTCAGCAAGTGTTGGACAAACAGAAGACAAGAAGATGAAAGAGTAAAAGTATAAGATAAACGAAATAAGCTAAGGATTACAATAAAAAGTATGTTGGCCAAACTAAACGGACTATAAAAGCTCGCTACAAGGAACGTATATCACATATTCGGTTTCACAGACCAGATAAGTCTAGTGTAGCTCAACATGCCATAGAAAGTGATGAAGGCGCAAAATTGTTGAGAACCGTATATGAAAACAAATTTTCAGATGCCTTCGAAAATTCAGAAATTGAAAAATGTGGAATGAGGTCTATGAACGGCGACAATGGTCCCATTCCTAACAGCCCTCTGCTCGCACTCTTATGTAATTATTAGAAGTAAACAGGTATACAATTAGGTATCGGTCAGGTAATGAATAAAATTAAGAACAATAACAAAATACTAAATGCAAACATTAACATAGCTAAAGGAATAAGTTTCAATCATCTCCTGACGATGCTAACTCAGCGGAACGCGCATCGAGAGACAGTATTTTTGTTCTGGCGTTGAAAAAGTGTTTTCAGTAGATTGTAACAGTACCTAATAGGGGAAATTTTCAATTGTACGCAACATGGTTATAAAATAAAAATCTTCACGAATTCGAAAACTTTACTTCTAGTTCTTGATCTGTATCTTCATTAAAAAATATGGGTTGAAATAGGTTTTAACAAGAATTTATAAAAATTCAGACGATTTACTAAAAAAGTAACTAATATATTGAAATTGACTACCTTTTTCGGTACTCGTTTCTGAGTAACTCCTAAAATCAGCAATGAGTAGTTCAAAGAAAGCTTGGGTACTATCCATAGGCTTCGTGGTGATGTCTGGAACAACCTTCAAATTTGTGTATTCTATTCGAAACTTCGCTAGTAGACTCGCCATGTTTCGGTGTTCCAGTTCAAGTTCATCTCTTTTATTGGCCAGAGCAAAAACGCGGAGCTTGCATTTATTCCAGTTGCTTCTTGTGCTTATTATGTAGGGAAGAAGCAAGGTTAGACCTGAAAATTAACCTAATTTTACTGTACATTTCCGAACAAAAACGATTCAGCAGTTGTTGAGCAAGGTCGAATATGTTTTGTTATGAATACCTCCTGATGTTAAATCATGATGTTCATATCATGTTCAATTTTTTAGCACTGAAACTTTTCCAGAACCTTTGTCCAGAGGCAATTGCGCTGTAACATTAAAGTGGTAAAAGTACAGTTTTATTTACCGAAGAATACAGATCTGGATTTCATTCAGATTCTTATCGAACAACAGTGTGTAGACGATCTACAATTGTCCAGGAGGTTCGCACAATAAAGGTGGTACAGTAATGATGACAGCGCCCGATCTAGGGGAGGCAAACCGGGCTGCAAAAATGAGGGATGGCAAAAATGAGGGCTGGCAAAAATGAGTGGCGGCAAAAATAGGTTAAAATTATATTATCTATGGAATAACGCATCGGTAAAAGGCGGCAAATATTATTTTGCCCGGAGCGGCGAAATAGCTGGATCGGACGCTGAAGAGAGGCAGAACCGACGTCCTTTTTCCAAATCGCTTCCTTACAGCACAGTAGTACATCGACACCATTATTCAACCAATTGTCGCAACTCAGTACTGGCTTTTGCATATTTCGAAAGGAAAAATAAAGAAAGAACTCATTTGAAAACTAATAAAAACATTTATGATAAAAAAAATTAGAAAAATACGCTCAGGAACAGTCACCAAAAACTGACAATATACTGACTGCTACCCAGCAGGATCGACGATAAGGAGATTTGCTGCATTCTAAAAATATTCTGGAACCTATTCTGAAGAGTGATCAATGAATACTGAATGAGTTTCTTGATTCTCGTTGATATTCTTGACCTCCCTCAATATTAATAATGGTCATATGCTGAGGTTGCTCCGGTCACCGTACTAACGCAAAATGTTTACTGCGCATCCGCGCGAGTTTGCGTATTCGGAGATTGTTTTAGATTTCTATATGCTCTAATCGCGTCAATTTTGATGATGAACTTGGAATATCAAATGATGGAATTGAGAATACTGAGTGATTTTGTTTCAGAATATTGAAGTTGAAATATCTTTCAATTCATCTATTTGCTTGAATGGATTTGAACTATTTTATGATGATTTTCATATTTAACATTATCGTTCATCCGTATACTGGTACAATCGCGTAGCCAGGGGGGTTTAATCCCGCGAGGAGCGCATCCTCTGCTGCAGGCAACCAGAGATGCAATTGAACCCAAGTTTGTGTTTAATAAACCCTACAAAATACAAATGAAACAGAACACAAAGTCAGATACTAGAAACTAGAAAATTAAATATGATTTTGTAAAAAGATGTTAATATTTCTGTAATGGTTTTCTAATAAATATATACTTTCATCAAACACAATTTTCTTTCTTTCGTTATTTCTATATTTCATGCTCTTCTACTGTTCCACCAAACCAAACCTCCTTGAAATTGTTTTCTGATTACAGTCTTGTGCTGGTACTGTGAATTACCCTTCAATCTGAAATTTCATGGTGATGGAAGAACTGAAAACTATGACATATCAACACTATGAAAAACACTATTACGATGACTGACAAGAACTGATGAAAAAATTTCACACAAATGACAACCATATACGCAAGAATATATCAATACCGGCACTAATTGTCAACTGAGAATGAAGAAAAAATCCAAAAAATGCAGTTGAAGAAAACGATACACTGCACGACAAAATCTAGTGATCTGCGTTTTATCTCATACAGTAATTATTACTGTTGTTAGGTTAGGTTAGGTGATTCGTGTTTTAAACTTACCTCCATCATCATATAGCCACCATACATCAATTGTTCCACTCCGTCTTGGTTTCTTTTGGAAGTAAAATACTTCTGAAGGCATGATTTCTTTTGTTTCTAGATCATCACATCCTGTTGCCAAAGATTCGGCAAGAGATTTGGATTTTTTCAATGATTCTTCTGGATTCGGTAATTCACTTACTGCATCTCTGTCTATCTCACAACGTCCACTATTGCTACTACCTAAAATAAAATAATAATCACCAACGGCTGCCAACGAGACGCCTTAAATGATTTTCAAGAAACATTCGTGAATTAGAAGAAGATTTTATTTTTAAACATAGCATCCCAAGCTATAATTGAGGAGGAGCTGAAGAGACACTGTATAAGGGCCGTTTCTTTAGCACTTTAGCTGATACCACTATTGCTATCTCAAAAAACGTGCAACCACACGGTATTAACGTATGGCTTAGTGTTCTTGATAATAAAATTATTGGTCTTTTTTTTATTTCTGACCGGAGAAATTCACTTGGACTTCTTATTAGGGACTCTAATTGAGTTTCTAAAAGATTTACCACTCAGCCTAATAAGAAAAATATGAGAAGTTACAGCACAACAGAGCTCCACTATATTGCAGGAGAATGTGCAGAGATTTTCTCAATACAACTTTGCCAGGAAGATGGATATGATGATATGTTGAGTGACCACCAACGTTCACCTGACGTTTATCTTCTAGATTTTTCGTGGTGCGCCTTCATGAAAGATAAAGTATTCAGAACAAAATTTTAAAAATTGAGGAATTGAAATCAGGAGAGTCTACATGGCTATCACTCCCGTGATGTTCGAGATCTGCCACCAGCACAC
>WOGP01006735.1:0-12193 GCA_015342065.1 Leptinotarsa undecemlineata | reverse complement strand
CCCATGGACGACAACGAAATTCAGGCAAATTTTATGACACTTCATGATTTATTACTCTACACTCTTTTGAAATAGACTATAGCTGTTGAGTACCCTAATTCATTTGAGACTATGCCAATAACATAACAACCAGCAGATATATTTTTAAATTTTTTTAGGTGCTCTTGAAATTTCAAATCCCAATAAATATAAAGACCTAGAAACTTAAAGCAGTTATTATTATGAATGATTTTGTTATCCAATGAAATATTTTCAGTGCGACTTCTAAAATTTATTATATTTCTTTTATCAAGCCGATATTACCTTCACATAATAAATTCAATAAATCTGTATAACTTCACTACTTGTACTTGAAGGGTATATATTTCTTCTCTTAATGGTGTACAGAATTTCTCAAATCTTCAGGTAGCCCTTTAGTTTGTGACTGTTGGGCACTTGATTAGTAGAATTTAGAAACTTTGGCGTGAAATGAATATTCCGAAAATACTTACCCCCACACCAGAACAAGAACTCTGATGATAATGCTGAGTTGTTTAGCAAAACGCGTGTTGCAAAGTGTGAGTAAAGTGTTTTCATTTTTTCATTTTAGATGAAAAATTGTCAACAGCAAATTGAAAAATTATAAAATTCTAGGTTATCCACCAGGCAGTTATTTTTAATTTTTTCTGGCAAGTTTGGCATCAAAAAAGTAACAACTTAGTGAATGTGAGACTCTTTGAATATGTTACTGCATCTTGTTAAGAAACTAGTTTGGTTTGTCTGAGAATTGTTGCTAAAGAGTAATATTCAGAATGTCTTCCTATTTGGATGGAGGTAAATATAAAGTAACTCGATATTAACTGAACCATTCATGTGATTCATATGAATTAATAACAATCTAAGGGGTGTTGTCACTGTTATGTGTGTCGTAACGGCCTACATCATAATCAAACTTATCGTTTTTACAATAGTTATGAAGTTAGACAAAAATCTGTTTGAAAACTTCCTGGGTGGTATTTGTTGCCTTTGCTCATCCCGTATACATCCCTATATTGTGGGAACTCATTTTGCTGTGGTATCATACTTTCTTGACAAAACTGGATCTGTTGGTACGAAATTTCTATGTATCATTTTGTGCTGCCATTTTTTTTATCCGTGACAGTCTTGTCAGTAACATTTCTGATGGTCTTGTGATTACCATTGATGTGCTACACCTAAAAATTTTCTTTTTGCAAAATTTAAGTTTCTCACAGAATACTAGAAATAAAGTCAAGACAAATCCTACCAGTTTTTCAAACAAATTCAAGTATTTATTTCGATTGAAAACACTGTTCCCCTGACCAGTCACCCGACTCACATTTCTTTAACAAAGTTACCATCATCAGGAGATGATGGTAACTTTGTTAAAGTCTTCTCCTGATGATGCTAACTTGGTTAGCTCGTTGAGAGACTGTTTATTTGTTCTGTTGAGGGAATTGGGGGGATTAATTTTATGCCAGGGGTTCCAAATTGTACTTACCAAATATTTCTAGTTCTCAACTGAACAATAACAATAGTTATTTCTGAACAATAACAATAATATTTCTAGTTCTCAACTGAACAATAACAATAGTTTATGAATGATGTCTTCCATCAGCTTCCAGCTTATAATATTTTTCATTTCCCAGAGATAATTTGGAATGGTTGGCTCGAGCCACGAACTGGGCCAAATTAACAGCAACAGCATCTTTGGGTGTAATACACAGGGGACACGAGCAGGAAGCATTAACCTTAATGCAAAGTTATCTTCCCAAAGAAGTAGGACCTAGTTCCGGGTATTCGGAAGGTGGTGGTTTGTATGCTCTAGGACTTATCCACGCTAATCATGGTGGGAACATTATTGATTACCTGCTGGGTCAAGTGAAGGATTCGCAAAATGAGGTATGTTTTCCAACTGAACTGATAAACATGTAGAAAATGCATGAAACATCATTTTAAAATATTTGTCAATAAGATTGATTCCAAATTACAATAATAGGTAGAGAACCAATTTGTGTTTTTTGAATTTGAGGTAGTTTTTAGAAAATTTTAATAACCCACTTATTTCTGCATGCTGAAAGTAATAATATTTTCAAAATTTAAAATCAGTCGGTCACTACATATTATAAAACTGCCTCTCCAATAAAGTTCCAACCAAATTTCAAGAATTGAAGCAAATTTGGTATCACTGTTAAGTGCTGTTCTGTCATATTTTGACTATATATATTCTGCCTGCCTTCTCCTCATTCTGAAATTGATTTTCTCAACTTAACTTCTGAACATAATGAGTTGAAAGAACGAACATATTAGATATATTTTACATTTTAGATGGTGAAACATGGCGGCTGCCTTGGCCTAGGTCTAGCTGCGATGGGCACTCACAGAACTGATGTTTATGACCAGCTAAAGTTCAACCTTTATCAGGATGATGCTAATACAGGAGAGGCTGCTGGTATAGCTATGGGTATGGTTATGTTGGGCTCCAGGAATAATCTTACCATCTTCGATATGGTGGCGGTGAGTTTTGTTTGACATTATTTGAACTGCTTATATTGTTTTTATTTATTCGTCTATAGAATAAATACATCATTTTTCTCAATGGTTCATGTAGAAACGTTCAAAGGGTACACAGATATGTGAAATTTTAAACTATGAAACTATTATATTACAAGTAAACAAAAACAGACAAACGGAAAAACAGATTATATTTATAATTCACAATGAAACGAGAAATTCTAAAGTATGAACCTTTAATTTTTTTAAAATCTAACGATCTGAGCAATATATTCAGTTTTACTTGTCATAGAACATGGTAAAATTATATTTTCAATTGTTATTCTAGTTCAAATTCGCACTGAAACATTCAGGACATGCATAAGAGAAAACCCCTGATGAAATAATATGTATTTAAGTATATGTTTCAACACTGAAGTCTTCGAATATAATAAAAAATATTTCAAAATAAAAATGAATATTGAGTGGTCAAATAGTACTTTTGCCATAAAAGTTTTCAAGCCCATTCACCCAAGGCTTTTGTATACTTCAAGAGGTAGCTGAATTGTATACGGTACAAAAAGTGATCTTCACTCTCTTCTTCTCATAAGACATTTGTCCTTGTATTCCAAAGGGTAAATTGAACCTCCGATCTTTTCTTTTAGGACAAGCAATGCATTATTTATCACTAGGCAGCACATGTCTAATGAATATTTAACATGTTTAAATCTCAACAATGCTGCTAGGTCTACTTTAATATAGAGGGCGCTGTATTTTACATATTGTGAATTATTTTTATTTTCGAGAGGATCCTTTATGCAAGGTGGCGCTGGCGGCATTGCAAAAGTAAGCAAAATATAACTTATTGGACACCTCAGAAAATATGATGTAGATTTAGTATTTATAATTCACATATAGGAGAAAAATCATTTCAGTTGGTGTTCACTACTAAAAATACATTATGCTACTCATGATGCACTGTTTGGAACCTTTGGTGTGCTATTCAGTTCAATGAATATTCATTCCTTTTGGTATTTTTGGATCTAGAAAGTTGTGTATTTTCTGAGACGTACTACGATTGCTCTGTTAACTATATTTTTTGTATCAATGTCTTCTTTTAAATTTGTGAGAAGAATATAACGAATGAACAAAACAAGTGAATGAATATTTAGTAACTAATGTTTCTACTGTTTCATTTGAGCTGTGTCAGTCCATAAGATTGGGATACTCATTGATAGATGGCAGAACATGTAACATAAACTATGAAAAGGATTTGCTTAGTTTTGACAAATATAAAAGCTAGTCATTTGTATACGTATACAGAGTACTCTAACAACAAACTGAGCAGTTCTATTTGTGATTGTGACAAAAATTTGTCATCTTCATATGATGTGGTACTGCAGGTTTTTCCGGGTTTTCCTGTAGCTGAAAAAGCAAATGCGTCACTGGAATCAATGAAGTCGCCCCGGAGCGCCAATGAATTTTTATTGTTTTATAATTTTACAAATAAAGGTTTTGTCAGATATATTCATGCCATTTAGAGGTAGCAAGTGGGGCAATCGTCTCTGGTCTTGCCCCCATTCTTTCGTCATTGTCAGTCATAATACAAATATGCCGTCAAAGATATTACATGATACACTTTACTGTGTCAGTTATCCACTCACAATAAGATGGAGTAACTTGGAAACTTTCACTTTATCTTTGACACATGAAAATTACCGCATATTATCTTTGTTTTTTATTTAGTATGAGAGGTACATATTTAAAAAAAAATTCCACAACACGTACTGTTTCCAAACACCAAAACTCGACACTGTTCAATCAAAATCACAGCAAAGTTCGTCTTTTATTTCTCATTAAAATGCAGTTTTTGACAATATTTTCATTTCAGTAGAGATGATGCCATCCCTCTTACGCAGACACCATCTACAAAAACAATTGAAAAATCAATCCACGAGTTTCAAAGATGAACGAGGTTTCTCAATGTGGTCCTTTCCAAAGCTTCGACATCGACCGTTGAACAACTGTCCTTCAAAGGAAAGTTGAGTCCTACACTGCATTTGTGGCTCAGCCTAGCACCACCGATGACGCATATGGCAGGTCGAAGAACCAGCTTTGTCTGGTGTTGAATTATAAATGCATTGGATTTGGGCTACAGTTGACAACTAGTTGCCTTGCAGTGCAACCTGCAGTGGAAAACGGAGGGCAAATCTCGTCGGCAGTTGATGTCAAAGCTTGGCTTGCGGAGCCTCGTCCATCTTTGATATTCGAGGAATGAGTCTTTTGTTGATCCCATAGATGACGACTGCGTAGGGAAAGATGTCATCACTTTTACTTTAAGGCTTGTTCTTTCTAGGATAAATCAGTGGTTCAGCCTAGCACTATCGATGATACTTGTGGCGGGTTGAAACATTTCTGTCTGGTGTTGGATCATGAATACGTGGTTTTTAGGTTCTATATAGTTTCAACCAAATATATTTTTCCATCTTTATACTTTTCCATCTTTATACAAAAAATGTGGGAATCTTCCGGAGGGAGAAAGAAAGCAATTGAATACAAAATAAACTCTCAGTTTCTTTCTTCTTACCTTAGGAAGTTTCATAAATTTCATGTATGAAGATGGAAAAGTAGAAAGCCAAAAACCTGTCTTTCCTAAAATGGTATATTCCATCAAATGGTCTGAAAAAATGAACTGGTTTCTATACTGTACTGGGACGTATATTATGCTCGTCCAATACCCTGATAACTACCTAGGAAATTAGTAAAAAAATATTTGTATTTACTTGGTACAAAATTATTACAAATCAAAATGGTTTTCGCAAATGAAACAGTGATCTTTATTGCTATTTGAAATCATGTCGTATTGCTTAAAACACACTTCTGTTTGTTATATTCATATTATGTCACTTCTATGAAAACTTTTCTTGTCTCAGATACGGTTGGTTCTTTCATAATATATACTTACAATACTTACATACAATACTTGTAAACCATTATTTCTCCAACGATTCCTTTCACAGAAATAGAATAATATACAAATTCAATTTCATTTGATATAATAAGAATAAGAATAATAATATAACTTTATCATGACATTTTATAATATTAACATGGGAAATTTTAAACAAACTTCTAAATAAACTGATAATAACCTTGGGAAGTGAAACTTGTGTCAAGGTATGTCATAAAAAAGATACATTTTTATAAATACAATGTCACATATATTCATATACAAAGTATATGAATATATGCGAAAAAAAGAAAATAACAAATGAATACAAAATTTAAAATATGTGATTAATAACAATGTATGAATTTAATAAAATTATTCAGAAATGTATTTCATGAAATGTATATCATGATTTATTGAAATTCATTATATCATGAAAAAAAATTCGAGAAGTCCCTATTATTCATTCTTCAATTTTCTTTTCATAGTAAAAAAAGAATTGGAATCTAATATATAAAAATGGATGTTTGTTGGTTGGTTGATTAGTGATAAACTTCTACATCACTCAACCGATTGTGTTGAAACTTGACAAGCATAAGTAATTTTTCATAGAGAAGGTTTTTAGGCTATCAGTTTTTCTGTAACTCGCCGCTAGATGGCGCTGTAGAACAACTTTTTGAAAGAACTGTTCTATAACGCTGCACACGCCTAAGTTCTTTGATTCTGATTCTGTCAAAACATTGGAACATCAGCGATACAGCAACATAGTACTATCTAGTACTACAACTACCAAATTCTACGTGGGCGAAGCCGTGGGCAACAAATAGTTATTTATATAATGAGGCAGCTCATCAAATGAATAAGGAATTATATACATGTAATTTTGTTGAGATATCGTTTTCTTTCCTGTATTTTTTAAAGAATATGTTAATTTATTTCTTGTATCATACTTACGATTATTATATTAAACGTTTCATTTGTTTTTATACATATAATTCAAAAGATTATAAAAATATAATTGACATATATCCATTTTTTTACCAATTTTGAAAAGGGGTTCACTTGAAAAATCATATTTTTTATTATAGACTGTTTTTAGAAAGTATTTTTGAATAACTTCTAGTTTAAATTTCACTAGTTCGTACTTCCATTGTCTAATATATAAAGTAATTTGAAATCCTTGAGACACTTGAAAGATAAGAATTAAAAAATGAATAGCTGAAAATAAAAATTATATTAAGCATAAACCTGAAATGAAATAACAGTGAAATAAAATACAAGTAAAAACAGAACAGTTGAACACAAATTAAATAAAAATAAAGAAAAATTAAAAAAGAAAATAAAAAAACAAAGTTCTGCAATCGTCTTCGGGTGATGACTGGACTGTCCAGTCATCACCCGAAGACAATAATAGATACCAACAATCGAAACGTCGTGAACTAACGTGGCTTGGAATCTCTCAACTTTGTATTTTTATTTTCTTTTTTCATTTCTTTATTTTTATTTATTTTTTTTCAATTGTTCTATTTTTAATTGTATTTTATTTCAATGTTAATTCATTTCAGGTTTTTGCTTAATATAATTTTTATTTTCAGCTATTCATTTTTTAATTCTCCTCTTTTAGGTGTCTCAGGGATTTCAAATCATTTTATATATTAAACGATGGATATCCGAACTAGTGAAATTCATCATGAAACATTGTCAATCACCTTCAAACAAAAGTGAAACTCTGACAAACACTGGGTAGGACAGTCACAAATTATGTGCTCTGCTTTTTCATCATCTTCCAAAAAAAGATGACTGTCAGTGTTTTCCAATAGTTCAAGGCTTTTTATGCGATGATTCAGACGACATTCACCTGTAAGTAGGCACATTGGAGAGCGTATGCCATATACTGGGGAAGATGTAGAAATGCTTTAGAATAGTTAGATCTTGGTAGGCCTTGCCATAAGCTTGAAACTCTTAGAATACTTTAAAAATTATTAAACTATTTTATAAAAAAAATAGTAATAATTAAAAAAATGATTAAGATTTATTTATACATACAAAAAATTAATTTAACATGAAAAAACGTAATAATATTTAAAATAAGAAAGTTCAAAAATACAAAAATATATTATATTTATCTTCATATGCAGTAGATGTATTAAAAAGATAACACAATGAAGTAAAATTACAGTTTTTTAATTATTAGAATAATTTAAAATATATTAATTTGAAAATTTAAATATCAAATTTTTATTTGTAGTTTATTGAGCTGTAGTTTTCATTATCGCAATAATATCAACCACACAGAGAGAAAACCCCAATGAGAAAACGGTTTTTTTCTTAAAAAACCAGTAAGTTTAAACCATGGTTTCAAGCGTGTTGGTTTAAATCATGGTTTCAAGCATGTTGGTTTAAACCTACCAACCCTGCCGTAACATCCTTTCGCAATTTTTTCGGAGATTTCTCTTGTCACCCGATCAAAACAACCGCGAAACACGTTATACGCCGACTACTAGATCTGGGAATGTTGTACGTCACGAGACACGCTTTCATGAATACACCTTATAGAAGTAAACACAAGTAAATTCACTCTCCGCCATATTTGGGTCAAGATTCCCCACCTCTAATTTTATGCGCGGCTGATCTACAGCGCAACCGACTAAATCTGAGGTGTTTGCCAAGCGAGCCTTGTTGAGGCATGAAATATTATTATCTACAGAGTGAGTTGTGGTGGTTTTGTGTATCTAGTTTCAAAATGAACAAGTGTCGAGCTGTGGGTTGCTGTAATTTGCAGGGTGATGTGGGAATTCATTTTTTTCGTTTTCCACTTGACGAAAAAAGGTATGTTTATCTAGTATTATTATTATGTAAGATTTAGGTAATAAACATATAAAGAAAATCATAAAATAAACTGTTATAGACCATATATAGTGGGGTCATTATTATGCAGACTTTTTTTTATGAAATTACTTTGATTAAATTGAACTTAACAAATAGTATATCCCTCACAAGTAATGATATGAAATGACAAAACAAAGGGAGTTCCACTGGAAATCCAGAAAGGAAAATAGTTGTTGAACCACATCTAGTTTTTGATTTGTATCTGTAGGAAAACATTTACTTTTACTGAAATCTCTACAAAATCAAAGTATCAAATGTTTATTCAAATAACCTTTTTTGAAGACTACTTTCCACTTTCCATTTTTATGTTCCAGATAATCTACTATAGATAGCAAATATGGTTCTTCTTAGATTCTGTTTTGAAATCTATTTTTCCGTTAATCAGCTGTCGCCCCCATACGAACGACCATTCTCAGAAGTTGAGAAACTTGTGCGAGCTAAGGACTAACGTGGTCTTACCTTTTAACGTGTGCTTCCTAACACGGAATCTGTCATCAATAACAAAAAACAATAGAATTTCCTTCGATTGGCACACTTTATAATTATCAAACTAGGCAACCCAAAACTAAGAAATCTGTATTTTATACTGAAGTTTTGATTTACAACTACCAACCCAATAATAAAAAAAATATTTCAGAAAAATGATTCAAAACCAAAGGAAATAAACGTTTGCTGCTGAACTACCTCTTTTGGTCTCTCATCAAATTCTGCTACAATCTATTTAATACCTATATTCATTTGTATTTTTCAATTGATCAATTTCCTTACTATAAACACTAATTTTTCTTGGGGCCAATAAAGATTATTGTTATTTATATTAAATACTAGCTGACCCAGCAAACGTTGTTTGCCATATAAATAATTTTTAAGTAATTTCTAGTGTACACAAAAAATATCTTACTTATTGCTATAGCGTGAACAATATTTTTTGTTAGTCCATCTTTAGCTAACACAAACAAACTGGATGGTTAACCCACTCGAGAGCATGCCACGTATAATTGTCCGTGTGAAAAACACGGTGTTCTCAAATCAAAGCCACAAATAGACATCGTTTGACCTTGGGATTTGTTGATAGTCATTGCAAATGCCAATCTAATCGGAAACTGAATACATTTGAATTGAATTGGCACATCTGTAGGTATAATAGGAATCCGTGGTATTAATAAATTTTCACCTCGGAACTTGCCATTTAAAATGCTAGCTTTGATCACGTTTTTCATTAATTTTTGAATGACTAATCGCGTATGTTGCACAGCCAGGGCGGGTTCAAATTACGAAGCAAGATAATCGCAGATCCAACCTTTAATTGTAAATTATGCGGTGGCATGCCTGACAAATCCAGTGAGTTCAAAAACTCTGTGGGAAAATTTACTGCTTCGCTGTCGTCGCAAACTGTATCAATAGATTTATATAATACCAAGTTTCCTGGCAACAACATTTGTATCTTCAGATACAAACAGATGAATTGTCAACGTCTACATTTTTTGCCGCTAAAATTGCTCTTTCTGCAAGCCACTCATAAAATTACATTTTTATAAGATCAATATATTTGCCGTAATGTCAAAAACTTAAGAGCATTAATTGTAAAATGTTAAAATGAAATCACGGCAAAAATCTTGGCCCTAGTTATAATGTATTTAATATTAGGTTGTACACACATACATTTACATATTCATGTAAACATTAGACTGTTTTACAAAAGCGAAAAATTTTATTTTTCATAATCATATCAAAAATATATGGTTAGAAATGATAATACAAAGAAAAAGTTTGTCCAATTTTAATAAAAATTAAATTCCACCGAAACTTTTTTGACCGTTTCCAACAACATTTTCGATATAAATAAAAGTATACTTACAACACAAAAGCCGTTGTTGGTGGAAGCTCGTGCCACGTGTTGAGTACTATTGAGGTTATCAAAATCACTTGATTAACTAATCGTGCAAAATACACTCAAAATTGATAAAATAGGAATGATTAATATAGTTAATATGAGAGTTACACTGAGATAGTAAAATATTAATTGTCAATGTTACTACAACACTTGATACATAAACAATAATGATGGACGACAACTGTGTAGGGAGTGAGAGAAGTCTTATTGTGTGAGAGAAACAGGAGACCGGCTTCGTTCTCATCGCTACTGCCTGCTGTTTACTGGGTCAGAAGTGACACCTGTAAACAACTGGCGGGGATAACTAATTAAATGACGATTGATCAGTTATCGACCAGGGATGAAAAATGATTAAATTACCAAAATGTAAATATTTAGGGTTATATGTATTTTTTGATGCGACATAAGTAATACAAAAATTAAGAAATTAAAAAAATATCTGAAAATTTTTAAAAAAATGTCAAGAGTAGACAACCCTTATCACTAAGGGGTATGAAAAATAGATGTTGGCCGATTCTCAGACCTACTCAATATGTTCACAAATTTTCATGAGAATCGGTCAAGCCGTTTCGGAGGAGTACGGGAACGAACATTGTGACACGAGAATTTTATATATAAGATTTATCTCAATTTATAGTAGCAATATTATTTTATTGCAAATTATTTGTCTATTATTTGACATTCACAATTATCTCTTTACTCCAAACGATTTTAACAAATGGTGATATCTGTTGAATGGATTGAGTGAGTTATCAATAGATGGCGCTGCTATGTTGAACCTACAAACGTGTCATACTAGCTGCAATTCGATAGCATAACCTGGAATGCCACCACATAATCTTCGATTAAAGATTGGTTCTCCTATTATTCTCCACCTCAATGCAACGGTACGCGTTTGGTCATCAAAAAGATCACCAGAAATATTTTTGAAGGAACCATTTCAACTGGAAAGTTTAAAGGAAAAGTGGTCCTGTTGCCACGTATTCCAATGATACCGTCAGATTCTACCATACCCTTCAGAATGCTACAGATTCCAATTCGTTTAGCTTTTGCCATGTGGTCATGTCTGTACATAAGTCTCAAGGCCAAACAATGTCCATTTGTGGTTTAGATTTGGAAAATCCATGTTTTTCTCATGGACATGCATGTTCACGTGTAGGGAAACCGTTGAACCTATTTGTGTTAGCTAAAGACAGGTTAACCAAAAATATTGTGCACCGATTAGTGCTAAATTGAAATTTGTAAAACTATTATTCAAAATAATGAATATTATTGTCAAAGATTTAAGACTATATGCCCTATCTACCTCATTAATAAGTTTAAGTGTCACATGTTATTCACTAACAACTTGAAATATACTCATTTGTTACAAAATTGAATAAAAAGTATAATAAATTTTAAAATTAACTCTTTTGTATTGATTTTTGCTTAACATCAACTGTAGAAAAATGTTGATCAATCGTGTTCAAAGTCCTTCACCTACAAATCCCAATCCAGTGGATTTTTATACCAGCTTTAACGTTTCCGTCTTTATACGAAAATAATAATTTCATTATACTAAGGGGTTACGGTAGAAAATCTTTCACGGAGGTCGCCATATTTTTTTACAAATGGCATCTTCGTAAAAAAGCATGGTGTTCCCCGTGACTGATGTTCGTCTACCGTTCCTCTTAAATAGTTTACTAGTTACAATGTAATATAACAAAAACCTTAACCACACATATATACAGGGTGTCCCTGGACTTCCTCTTTTCCTCTCGGGAATGTATTGATGGGGTCAAAATATCACCAGTACTTCATATAACTTTTTTTCCTAAAATCCTTCGTTACCAAGTTACGGGCCCTCGAAGTTACAAAATGAAAAATGTTTTTCTGTGATAACTTTTCAAGTGAATATTCAAAATCATCCAAATTTTGGTAATTGACTAAACAAATGAATTCCGTCGATGAGCTTTCATGCAGGAGTCAGT
>WOGP01006734.1:0-12194 GCA_015342065.1 Leptinotarsa undecemlineata | reverse complement strand
CTATTACACTCCGGACACTTAAGCTTATAAACTCCAGATTTTTCTAACTTGTCGACCTTATCTTTGGCATTGAAAAGGAAATGAGATAACCTGGCATGTGGTCTGAATGCTACTTCCACATTGTTTTTTCTGAAGAAATCTGCAATAATTTCTGTTCTTTTTCCAAAATATGTTAGCGTTACCCATTTCTTGATTTCTGGTTGTTTGACCTGAGGATATATTAATATGTAAGTGAATTTCATGCTTTGTTTCCTGAATAACTTCTGGATAGTATCTGCGTTGAAACCGTTATTATGACCTATCTGTGTAATTGTATCAATTTCCCTAGCAAGATTGTCTGCAGACAAAGGCAGTAAAAATGCTCTGTGCAGCATTGAGTTGTAGGCTGCTAATTTATGACTATCTGGATGGAAAGAATCGCTTGGTATGGTGATGTAGGACGAAATTGAAGTAACGTTAGTTACAATTAAAAGTGGTATGAAACATAGAAATTTTCATTTTTGTAATTTGAAATGTATGTATTCTCTTCATTTGTTACAGGGCAGATACTTCTCATGATTGACATTACCAGTGCTTTCTAATCTTGTTTTTATAGCCTGAAATGCCCTTCCATCTGGTTGTCTTCTTTCGGGAACTTCTCTTTGTGAATCCTAGATGCAAGGAGGCAGTTTCCGTCACTTTCTTTCAATGCATAGACTATTTGCACCATGTCTTCCAATACATAATGGAAATGATTCAATCTACACATGAAAGAAACTTCAACACATGGCTTCATTGACAAATTCCAAGATTCATTTTTTGACGTCAGTCATGAATAACTGGGGTTTTAAAGAAAAAAAGCAGTATAAATATTCTGTAGATTTTTTACGCATTTCTTACCGTTAAAACCGCTGATAACTACCTTTTATTTTTCGATATAATCTGACAACTGACAGCTCTATAGTATTGTTGGACATTTTGGAGCTTATACGTACTCAGAACGTTTTGACATACCGTGCTATTTGTGTTGTTTACAGTAACTTAAAATATTCATCTCGGCCCAAAAATGGAATTGAATCGTGAACATTTTCGTACGATTATTTTTTACAACTTTCGACGTGGATTAATACAGCAACAGTGCATGGATGAACTCAATTAAATTTTTGGCGATGACGCTCCATCAAGGACCAGTATTTATAGATGGTATGGTGAATTCAATCGTGGTCGTAGTTCACTCCAAGACTAATTTCGTGAAAGTCGTCCAAAATCAGTTGTTGTTCCGAAAACTATTGTTGCTGTGCGCGAATTGATATTGCAAGATCGTCATGTGACCTATCGTGAGATTGAGACAACCTTAGGCTTTAGTGGGACCAGCATACATTCAATATGGCATAAATATTTGACTGTCGAAACAATTTATTCGCGTTGTATCCCACACATTTGTTAATCACTCAAAAAGTTTCCTGTCGATTGGTCTGTGACACGTCTGTGACATCGTGAGCCCGAAAGTAAACAGCAGTCGACTGTATGAGTGTTTCAAGAAGAGCCAAATCCAACAAAAGTTGTTCGCGCTCGAAGCACTTCCAAGCAAATGGTGGCCTGTTTTTTCGGAAAAACTGGTCATGTCGCAACCGTACCACTAGAACAACGCAGAACAGTACACGACCATTTGTTTGTCAGTTGTCTTCCAAGAAATCAGGAAAACAACCGCTGAAGACGAATCACTCTCCACCACGACAATGCGAGCTCTCACATATCGGCTCAAACAACTGCATTTTTGAATACCCAAAACATCGATTTGATGATTCATCCGCCGTATAGTCCTGACTTGGCAGCGAATGACTTCTTTTTATTCCCGTATGTAAAAAACAAAATGAAGAAGCAGTTGTTGCATTCAGAATGCATATTTTGGAGAAGCCTCACTCAGAGTGGCAAAAGTGCTTCGACAATTGGTTCAAACACATGCAAAAGTGATTTTCGATGATTAATATTTGTTCTCTAATACCAAAATATAAATGGCAACCCTCGTAATGCTGATGTATTAGCGATTAGTTTGAGTATTCGAAAAACAAATTTGAGGGATTGAACGTAAGAAAATACATTTTTTTGTGGTAACAACTATTACCAAAACTTGGTATAATTTGTAATATATATGTTTTTCGTATGATATACTTCTGATAAAAAATATAGTGAAATGTTGAAACATTTCATACAAAAGAAGAAATAACGGGTGTTCCATTTGAAAAAGTTGAATTATGTCTGAAAATGAATGAAACTTGACTAGTTTTACCGAGCACCCTATGTATTGTTTCCGAAAGTTGAGATTCTCCAAATTATCATAGTGAAGTTGATTAACTATTTCTGAAAAAAATCCACTTGACCCAGTATACGAGAAAATAATTTTAAAAGATAATATTTATCGGTATGACTGCAAAAAAATGAGCAGTTCAAAAAGTTGTTTATCCCGTCGAAAAAATTGTAAAAGAAATAAAAATAAACATTCTATGTGGAAAAATGAAGAAGTAGCGGGGACTAATACATTGGTAAATTTTCGTTTTGAGGGCACCCGGCGATTTTGAAAAAAATTTTGAATGTACTTACGTATTTTGATGATTAGATCACGAATCCAAAAGAAAAAAGCAGCGCTCTCCCTTATTTACAAAGTTACGGCCCTTCAAAGTTCAGAAAAGAACGACTTTTCAGCCTTCTTTTTCACAAAATAAACTATTTAAAAACACAACATTTATTCACTAAGTCACCTTTTCACCTTATTCCTCCTTCTTTGACACTTTTCACTTCAATAATCAACATTTTTCTTATAATAACTTAATTCAAAAACAAATACTTCTCCTGGTGACATTGTTCTATTTCTAGGTTAGTTACTAGTGACATTTCAGAAAAAAGCTGTTGGTATTTGCCGCCGCCTACTATTTCAAATTCGTAATACACCACCAAAAACCAATTTACGATCAAAAGAATGAAGGTAAAAAACATTAATAGATTCAGAAATTTTTTCAAAATCGCCTGGTGCCCTCAAAACGAAAATTTACAGAGCCAAATTCTGATACGATATTGGTGACAAGCAGATTGAAGTAAGTGAGTCAAATATTTTTTCAAAAATTCTAAAAACTGAAAGGTTCTTTCTATTTCGTTTTGTTGGTTCAGTCTTCAATTACATTAATATTGAACCTGGGTTTCCAAAAGTACTCACGTAAGAAGGTAATCATATTTCCTATATGAGCGTAGCAATTGTAGAAGAATCCTATCCAGTAGTGGCCATCATTAGATGTGTCGAAGGGTAAGTACAAGGGGTATTGTGATTTTCGGTATGTTGACGTTCTGTTCATACGAGGATTGAAATCCTCGTAGGTATCACCACTAACTTCATTTATGTATGAAACCATATACGTCAAGACGCTAATAATTGTGATGGCAATATGGAGGCAACAACAGACCATCCTAGTGTAGAACATTCTTTGGATGCGAAAAGACTCCAGTTCATTGCTGTAATAAATAATGAATGAAAATATACATACACAGATTTCTGTAATTTCTACAAATGAGCCATGAGTCACTTTTATAGTGAATCTAACAGACGCAATCTAGAGGAGAGGTCATAGCGGTCATGGCTCTCCAAAATCGTACACATCAAATTGACATAACTTTTAAAACTTGACAATTCACCAAAATTTCATGAAACATCAAATTCCTGCCCAAACTTTTGCGAAAAACAACATTAGATTTGAAGACATATGTGAACGGAAAAATGCTGAAAAAAATGTTGCTTATATGTTGAGGCCTATAGTCCATTCGATAATAACTGAGAGTGAAAGAATTTCAAGAAGGCAAACATGCCCGTGGATCAAAGAAAGCAACATAGTCGTCTCAAGCAAGTGGCAATGCAATACATCCACAACGTTACTGAGATATTTCTATCCGCTATGTTCCTTGAGGCCGCTAACGAGCCATTAAAATAGTGACTTGGGACAAAGAACTACAAAAAAGACGGCCGACGCTGCTTATCATATTACGTTAAAAATAGTATTAATGGGCGTCGGACTGGGTTTATTAATACAAATCTTCCAATGATATGATGATAAATCTTCCTATGATATTATATGATGCGAAGATAACTGAAATATCGTCAAAACTAATTTTGTTCAAATATTTTATTTTGGGAAGGACAATTCACATTTGAAATAGTTTTCCATTTTGGATTGCTACCTTCTACAAATCTGTGAAATATTCAGACTATTAAATTTAAAAATGGATACAAATGTAGAAACGTTAAAAATCACTGCATTTGATAAATTAACTTTAAAAAAAATCAAAATTTGTCAGTAACATGAATTTAGGAAATTTTGCATATAAAAATAAATATGTATTATCTGGTGACATTTTAAAGACATCCAACCTATTTAAATCATAACATCATGATTGGTAGTTATGATTCCTGTTTTAATGTAATCAATTTAATATTATTATTGACCCTGATAATATCAAATTGATCGGAGGTTCGATAATGAAGATGAATAAAGTTTTCGAAACGTCACCAGATAAGTATACAAAGAAAGTAGGTTTCCACGGATAGAAATTTGAACATATGAATTTTGGGTTCAAAGTTTTGCATTGTTTGACGTTTCAGCTTCGACCATTTTCAAGAAGTAAAAAACTGTGGTTTTACTGAGAGACAGTTTGAAAGAAGGGGTTTTCCTTTGAAAGTGTCCAATTTGGCCTCACTCTGTACAAGGAGCTGTCTGGAAGAACACGTGCACAATGTTTTGGGGTACTCGATTGCTTGGATGAGTATAATTCCGTTAACTCCACCGTATTATAACCATATATATTATAACCAGAGGAATGCATATAATGTGATCCTCCTGATGTGTTCTTCCAGAATCCCCTCCAAGGTCGAAGCTAGGGAGAAACAAGGGGGTGCGAAAATGTGAGGATTGCAGCAGCTCAAAGAAGTTATTTTGACATCTTACATTGGCAACACTGCTTGTGCCGCGTCTACGGAATATATAAGAGCGCTGTCGAGCCCGGAGGGGCAGCCGTGGGGGCGGGAGAAGGATCCCAAGGAGAAAACTCCCATTTCCCGTAGCAAGGCTACTAGAAGCCCTGAAGGATATCCCGAGAGGTTCTAAGACATCCCATGGACAAGTTCCCGCTAGCAGTCAGGTGAAGGACAGACCAGAGACAAGGAGAATCAAGGGGGCGCGAAAATGTGAGGATTGCGGCAGAAAACTCCCATATCCCGGAGACGTTCCAAGACATCCTATGGACGAGTTCCCGCTAGCAATCAGATGAAGCACAGACCACAGCCAAAGAAGACCTGAAACAAACAATCCGATACACCTTCCAAAAACACCAAAAACGGAGACAACACTCAAAAACCCACAAAGAAAACCAATACAGGAATGAAAAAAGACCTATCGACCCAAACAACATAGGACAAACACCCAGCAAAATCACAACAATCACCAACTCAGATTAAGACAACACTAACCCAAAATTATTATTGTTTATGTAAAAGTAAATTCATAAACTAACACAGCCCCTGAAAAAGCACTAGTCTAAAGAAGGGCACCATAGAATGGAATCATGTGAAACTAACAAACAAACAATGAGAGATAAATAGACGTATTCGACTCGGAGGGGCAGTATTTGATCAAAAAGTGAAAGCACCTAGAGGCTGACTCTCGGCCAAACAAGGTCAGATGTCAATCTTGCTGAAGTGCCCATCAATGAGTTGAGGACCGGTGGAGGAGCGGGAGTGGATGGACAAGATGGGATGTTCTGCATACAGTAACCGTGTGGGGAAGATTTCAACTCAAGGCACTCAACCCGGGAGGGCGCATGGGGGGAGATGGGCCGTTCTGTCTTAAGTAATCTAATGCGACTAACATGTACTATATAAGCTTCCAGAGAATGCAACCAGGCCTTATTTCCAAACATTCGCAAAAGATCTTAGCGACACTGCCTGTTTCCACATGAACCCCTGAAAGAACTTTCTCTTCTCTGAAACGCCTCAAAACTTATTAAAGGAACCCCACAAGCCAGGAACGACTAAAAAGTTTGGCGTTAATATTAATGCACCGTAGAATTGACATTGACACCAAGGGGGTAATCGATTTGTTCACTGCATAAAAAGCTAGAGAACTAAATTTGATTTTGTTAAAAGACGTTATTATTTCTGTAATGGTTTTCTAATAAATATCTATTGCCATGTAACACATTTCTCTTTCTTTATTTATTTTTATATTTCATGTTTTTCCACTGTTCCACCAAACCAAATTGTTTTGTGGCTACGGTCTTGATTCTTTAACATTTTCGGTAGGAAATATATTACGCTAATGGATTGGTCGTACTAATTCGGGTTGCAGGTTTCTGCGGCCCTCTTTAACTTTTGATGTAAAAATGTTTACAGTTTATAAAAAAATCGATTTGGTCTCAAAAAAAAATACGGTGAAAAGTATAGTATGACGATACAAAAAAAGACAAAAAAAATATTTGTGAAATACAATCGAGTAAACTTAGTTTTCTGTTGTCACATTCATTTTAGTTTGTATTGCAACTGGTTTCCCATCACGAAGCAGAAGCGTTAACAAAATTTGATAACGCCATCTGAGATGATGACGTTTGAACTAACTGAACAGGTTGATGCTTTGACTTGACTCTCACCTGTTCTCATCCAATACATAATTTCCCTTTTCCCAAATCTTCCCAAAATCTCCAAATTCCAAATCGCGTTTCTTCTGGTCCTCCAGTTGTCTACCGTCGTCTAATGAATTCACATTGTTAACTTTGACAATGTTGAAAAAACTGAAATTGAAACTTTTCCTTGAAATAATGTCATTGATTTGATCCAGCTTGTTTGTGCTGAAAACCCACATAACTGTCCGAAATACCAGAATGGTGTCCAATGCTGCTACACTCATATTGAACATTCTTTCTTTAAATGCTTGATGGGAGAAGAAGAATGCCGCCCATTCAGATAAGATCAAGAGGAATGTGCACATAGCGATGTGAGGAATAGCCAGCGTCAGATAGATAACTTTAGCAATGGGTTTTTTTGGTGGAGATAGCCCTTTGATTTCATAGATGTGAGCAATCCACGTAAAGAAGTCTTCTGGGACTTGCTTTTTGATGGAGCTGAAAAAATTGCTGAGGTGCATTTTGAGTTGCAACAGACATATACTGATAAACTGAATTGGGATAATGTATAATGGTCTCGAATACGTTTGAATTTGTTATGCAAATCACTTACTGATTTATGGGGTTTTCAATTCAAGGAATCGTTGACAATAAAGTGAGTTTGAGCAATTTACCGGGGACTATAATGAAAATAATTTTGTTTTTGTGATGGCAGAAAAAATAAAGCAGTTGAACCGTAATTGGGTCAAAAACAAAACATGTAAACTGGTCAATCTTCTACATTTTTTTTTCCGGTCCAATTTGAATCGTTATTATAATTGTACCAAATGAGCAGTTTTTTTAATGAATGAATTATAGAACGAAAACATAATCCGTGATGAAATAGATATTAGATTAGAAAATAGAGAGATATTTCCTTATTTCCAAATATTCTGGCTCCCTACATATAATATTAATGATAATAATGTTTATTCAACAACAAGAAATTAACAAAAACAATTAAGCATTACATTAATACCCTGAAATAAATATAGGAGCTCACAGAAGTAAGTGATTGCGTCTACGTGAGAGAAAATCTACTTCACAATTACAATGTAGGGGTGCTGCGATACTGTTTTTTTATAATCTAGAAATGAATCATTAAATGTCAGCCATGCTAAATTTTTCATATTAGGAAAGTTAGTTATAATGGGTGTATTATATTCATTATCGGTACTAATGTCAGAATTGGAAAATGGTAGTTTTTTATTATTAATTACATTTTATTGTTCACTGAAGAATATCCTATTTGTATTAAGAATCCATTTTTTCCAATTATGTTTGAATGAATTTTCATTACTCATCAGTTTCAATTGTGGAGGTAAGTTGTTATATAATTTGGAGCCTAGATACAACACACTTCACTGTCCAATATTTTTGTCACATTTTGGGATCTTTACCATTTCGCTTTTACCACAAGTGGCGTGATCATGTTCTATAGGTTCCAGCTCAATTAATGATCGGTGAATACTAAGAATTATTCTTTGGCAGTATAACTGTCTTATGTCGAGTATTTTACTCAATGAAAAAAGTTCATCACAGGGAAAGGGGATTTTTTTATTCTGGATGATTCTCAAAACCCATATTTGTATAACATTAACTTTTTCTAGGTGACAGTCAAGAATACCTCCCTAACACAGGATACCATAAGATAAGTGAGACTGAATTAATGCAAAATAAACTGTTTTTAAGTGACGAATATCCAGAAAGTTCGCTAAATACCTGAGTCTACCAATCAGTCCTCTAATTTTTTTTGTCATAGAATTAGCATGAAGGTCCCACCGTAAATGTCTGTCCATAATGATGCCAAGATACTTAACAGACTCGGTTTCTGCTATTTGAGTATTTTCATCAATTTTTAGATTTCCTAGTTGAGGCAAATTATGTTTATATGAAGTGAATGTCATATAGTAAGTTTTATCAATGTTCATTGTGAGTTTGTTGTATTGAAGCCATTTTGTAATTATCCGAAAATCAGTCTCAGCCTTATGTTGTAAATCTTCCCAGTTATCTGCAGTATAAATAATTGCTGTATCATCAGCAAAACTGAGAACTGTACCTTTCGATTTAAGAAGTAGTAGGCTATTCAGGTATAACGTGAACAATAACGGGCCTTGTGGTACGCCAAAGGTGACGGTTCTGATTTCACTTGGGCAGTTATTCACACTCACCCTTTCATACAATACTTTTTTATAGGAAAAAAGGATCCTTTAATTTTGTAATAATGCCTTGAAATCTTCAAGAATTCAGTGTGTTTCCTGTGATTCATTACTTTTTTTTGCTTAGATAAAGTTCTCAAACTTCTATCACAATAATTTCCAATTTTCACTTATATTTCCAACCATAATAATGGGATTGATACCTTTTTTCGCCATCTAGGTCTATTATTTCACTTTTTGAAAGAATAGTTTAATTTATTGAATTCTTGAACTAAATGAGGATTTTCTACCCACCGACTGGGCCATGTAATGTCATGAAATTCAAAGTATCACGACCATCATCAGTATTGTATGATAGCGATAACCAGGTTCTGTTGGGAACCAAGTTCTGTTTGGAAGTTTGGTAAAAGTATGGAAATTCTAATATCAAAGAACATATAAATTATAAAAACACTTTTTGCTCATCCATATATTGAAATTTCAATGAGAGGAAAAGTGATCTAAAGTTAATGACATTACAAGTGACATTTGTTACACGTAACGCGTATGAACAAATCTGAGGAAGCTATTGTGCAACGAAACACGTGTTATGGTTATGTAAATTAGTCAGTGAAAATCTGACAATAAAGTTCTACTTGAATATATTATTTACATTTAAAAACTCATTTGGCATCTGTCGAAGAAGTTGAGTAATAAAAAAATCAGCAAGGGAAAAACAGCTTCCGTCTGAAGACGGAGGCAGATTTTAGCCTCCGAAATGTTAAGATGAGTATTGTACAATTTATAAGCCCATCTCTTTTTATAGGTAAAATTATTAAATGTGACAAGTTAGAACATTTTTCTTTGTGAAAAAATAAAGTTCTTCTTAACAATTTTCATATTTCTCATATTGTCGAAGGTGAAAATACCAAAGTAGGTCGATAAGAACAAAAATATTATGATTGTTGTAACACGATTTTGCGACTTTGTTTAATGTATAAGAAATCTTTACTATTTCACGAAGTGTATAACATTTATAATTTGAAGCTCAGAAAAATAATCCAACACGTTTTAGATAACTTCATTTACTGAAAATAAGTCCAGCAAAGTGACAAAAAGTTCTCATCATCCTTTAGATCATTTTTAGTGACAAATTGACATCATATCTTGATGACGCCAATTCGGAAGTGAAACGTATGTAAATAAAAGTGTTATAGCGTTTTTTATGATACTTCGTTTGAAAAAAATATGTATTGAAATATATTTCTCAGTTAACCAGCTGTCGCGCCCTTAAGAAAGACAACCCTCAGAAGTCGAAACTTGTACGAGCTAAGGACTGACGAGGTCTTATCTTTTAACGTATGATTCCTAACATATTGAAGATATCAAGTGAATATCGATCGTTCAGCCTGCGGTTTGAACCTCCGACCAACACGGCGGTCAATTACGTGAGTGAACAAGCACCCACGTCGAACCGACCGGCTACCGACCGTTGCCTATAAATAACACTAGATAAGTTCGAATTTTTAATATTCCATCTCTTGAATTTGAGTTCGTGAAGGTGTTGGGTTCAAAGATAATTATTTGCCAAGAAATGTTTAAAGAGGAAATAGAAACAGAGTGAATCTTTCTCAAAGTCAGTAGATATTAGCTTTCAAAGTGAAGATCCACAAAAGAACACCCTATTCATTTGTTGAAAATTCCTTTTAGATACTACACTTGATCAAATTAACGTAGTTCAATCAAAACACCTAGTATCTTTCCCAACACCATATTTTACCTGGACATTTTTTCCAAAAACAAGTTTTTCAAGAAAAAAAATGTTGTCAATACGAATATTACATTGAACTCACTTTGTTGACACTAACTATATAATAATAATGTAGCGAAGCCGGCCCTGGTTGTAATGAAATAATGTACTGAAAGTAACGATAAATCAGTGGAAAGGAGATGACGAATAGGACGTGGACTATTCAAGGAACAATGGAGATATAGAATGCTCCAGGTGCTTCTTTTCGATTTTTCAAGCGTGTAAGTTTCAAATCAAAACATTACACCTTCAATAACAGGTGAAGTAAACAAGTAAAGTTATTGATAAAAATATGCTTTTCAGTAATACAAATGAGAATTGTTTGTAAAAACTGATAAGGATTGGCTACATTCACGATGAATATTCCCGATAGACTGAAACTGTTTAATGTTAGGGTATAAACCATGAAACTATTACCAAGGTAACAAACATTAAATCACGAAACATTTTTTCATAATGAGCAAAACTAGGATTTTTACGATTTCGAAAAATGACATTGCATAAGCGATCCCTCCCAAAGAAGCCAGAGTTTTATTAGGAAGATTGACGACATGAAAACGTCGGATGGCGAAATAAAAAATAATTTACGAGCAAAATGGATATATTGCCGTGACCAATTCATGGTGTTAAAGTACCATAACACGGACGAGGTTCTAGGAAGGGTACTATGCAGGCAAAATGCTGACCGAACTTTCGAATTGTTTACGGATCGGAGAGACACTTCTTGGCTGAGCGATGTGTCTCCCGAGATTGATCGTTTTTAAGAGAAATCTGAATGAATGAGGTTCAATTCTGATTTGTCATTTCCGCAGTTTTGTCGAAATTTTATGATAAATCTCAACCAAGAGCGTTATATTCACAAATGCCTTTTAGATACTAAAATAATCCTTCGTCTAGAAAATGTGAGTATTATAATAATGAAGTTGCGATAGTTCCATCAGCAAACAATGAAAACACTGAATTATTTAGCAAATCAATCCAATAGGTTGATGACCCGTGCTTATATATTGATTTTATTATAATGGGTTGTGTAAGTCTGATACAAAAAAATGATATTTATAATGATTCATGTCGAGACTAAGACATTTCTTAAATCGATAGCATTAGTCAGGGTACAGTTCTTAATGGAAGTTATGAACCAAAATAATGGATCAATGTGAGAAAGCTATAAAGCAAAGTTGAAATAAATCTACTTCATATACTCTTCAGAAGTGGAGTTTGAAATTTACCCTGGTTGGAACTTGTATCGATTGAAACTCGAAAATAATAAGATAGACACCCAACATTTAGAAGAATTTTGAAATCAACACATTGAAATTTTTGGAAAACTGTGAGTTTTGAACAATCATAGGCAATTACGGTGTGTAGGCTGTCATATATATATCTAACAAATCAGTTGCTGTCTTTGGGTTTCTTAGCCGTAATCTGCAGGTTTTTGGACTGACGTTTCGTCTGCAACAGCGGTAGATATTATCAAAGACGATGTGGTAATGGTTGAAGTGACCTACCTTGCTAATATATCGCAGCAAGGTAGATATTCAATGTGAATTGTGCTATTCTCATTAGAAAAC
>WOGP01006733.1:0-12195 GCA_015342065.1 Leptinotarsa undecemlineata | reverse complement strand
CTTATGAATGTTCTGAATTGATTTGGTAAAAGATCAATCGTTGAGAAAAGCTATTGCGATGGAAATATTCTGCTTAATTTTTTTCAGTCACTCTGTTTTACTGGATATTGAAAAATATTTGATGATAAAGAAGAGGTTTCTAGATATATTACAAGTTAAGGAAATGAAAATTTAGTCAATTTCCAACCAAGAGAAGTCAACTTATTTGTCATTGGTAGAGTGTAGGATTATTTTGGTTATCTTTCAACACATCAAAACGGTAAGACTAAAACACCTGGGTCGTCTGACTCCATGAATATGACTGGAATGAATCGGTTATAGATTTGTTTACTTAGAAATTCAGGTCAAAAATGTGGAATTTAGTGTACCGCTTCCTAGTTCTTTTTTTTTGTAGCTTTATGTTCTTTCGAGAATTTGAGAAAACGGTTGAAGTCAGTAGTTGCTGCCCTTCTTTTTAAATCAGAAAAGCAGACAAGCCTAAAAAAATGGTACGTTGGCATCTGAGAGGCCGAAGTTTCAGTGATCATAAAACTATTTCCGAGTGTCGTTACGCACCTTTTATTTTTCTGAACTTCATATTAATCTCCGTTGATAATCAACGATTTTTTTTCAGTCTCGCTTCCTTTTAATTTTTTTTCAACCATGCTCCAGTTGGGAGGTTTTGCGTTATGGACCAATTGTAATTACTTATATGTATTTTTGAAATCCCTCAAAATTGTGAAATATTCATAATTCTATTAGAAATACTTTTCCTCACAACAAAAATGCTGTCTCTCGTCGCATGTTACGCCAACCAAGTTATCATCATCTGGAGACGAAGTATCGACTTTTGAGGGTGGTCGTTTGTAAGATGGTGATAGTTGGCTAATGATAATTGATTATTTAACGGAGATCAATGACGTTCTGGTTTTCTTCAAATATAATTCTTATAAATACTTTTTGCTAGAACCAAATATTGATAGTAATGAGTCTCTGCCGTAAAATGAATCTAAAAAAACATTTTTTGCACATCAGAACTTCACGAGTTATTATTGTTCGCTTTGTTTGACCAACATAGTTTTTGTTGCAAGTCTCATAACACCATTGCCAATATCCTGTATTTTAGGTTGCCAACACTCGTTGTAACGTACCAGCAGTTTTGAACTTTGTTCACATTTTAACGTAATAATCACGTAGAAAATTGGTGGATATGATAAGTAAATACCTACTCAACAATTAGATTGTACGCTATAAGGTTTTATCCCACTTGAAGATTTTATTATTGCGATGATTTTATGTTCACCAAATCAGTTACCGTTTGTTAATAACAAACTAATACAATAATCAATATTAAAAATCAATCATGGTCTGTAGGCTTTCACGGCAGGTGCCCAACGAATTGTCCAATGTTTCCGGGTTGATTATCCGTAATCTGTAGGTTTTTATACCTGACATTCCGTCTGCTATTGCGGCAGACATTATAAAAGGCGATGTGCAAACTAAAAATGGTTCTAGTACGTTTGTACTTATAATGATCCTAGGTTTCGAAGTGCTGACTGCTCTTGTGCCTGATTGATCTTCTTCAATTATTGGGTGAATATATGTTATGGAGTGCTGGTATCTATATCTCATTGATATTCAAGCTCCTTTTGTAACGATTGGAATAATTTTTATGTTTATATTTATCTATGGCCTTCCTGAATAACCTCCGATAGTATCAATAACTTGCGAGCGTTCGAAGGCATTGTCATCAATATCAGGTATAAAAATCTGCAGACCACGGTCAATCAACCCGGAAACATCGGACAATCTACTGAAAAATTATTCAAAGACCTTCAGTACAAAAGTGAAGGTTGGTTCAAATGAATGTTGAATTTTCTGAAATCTTCATCATAGGACAAAACAGTTGACAACTGCTGGCAACCTATTAGAGATTAGAGATCACAGGGATGACAAAAGAAGTTCTTTGAACCATTAAATGCGCTGGACTGTGGACGATGTCCATCGTGCGGGTTTCGAATATCGGCAAACCGCGCATCGCCACACTCGTTCCTTTCCCATTCTCGAATTTGGATTAAATAAACTCACAGTTGATTCGGAGTCGGAAGACCGTTTCAGATGACAATACAACGCAAACGAGGTTTGATCATTAAAATATTTTTATTCTCTTGGAATTGAGAGAAACTGAAATAGGAGCTATTTGAATAGAGGAGAAATCGACTTTAGAAAACACAATTATTTTTCAAAGAGATCGATAATTTTTGAACATTGAGAGCGAATTGCCTGTTGTAATAAGGTGGAGGTGTAAATTACCCTTCGAATTCCTGACCAATTTTTCTCATAATGAGTACAGCCAAGTTAATGAAGAACTCAGTAGAATGTTATCTTCAAAGCATTTTACTACCAAAAATATTACTGCAGAGCAATTCGGATTTCAACCAAATAGAGGAATCAGTGATCCCCTTTTCTCATTGATGTCAAAAATGTATGGCAATATAAAAAAGGGAGCGTGTGTCTCTGCAGTATTCTTTGATTTTTCAAAGGCCTTTTATTGTGTAAATTACGGAGTACTGCTGCAAGAACTCGAATTCTGTGTTGTAAAAAATGGGTGTTTGAAATGGCTGACTAATAATAATAATAATAATTATTTTCTCTCCAAAAGGACAATACAAGTATTGTATAGGAGTAGTCGTTTATCTAAAATTAACAGAACATGATTACATTCAGTTAAATTGTATATAATATCAAAAGAGTAAATTTGCAGGTATTATAGTCGTTCATCTATGGTAATGGTAAACAGTAAAAATAAACATTAAAAATAATAATATGATAGTACATACTCAGTTAATTTAACATATATATACATATACAGACATATATAAATATATGCATATATACACTTATACACATATACCTATACATATATTCACCCAAATACACAAAAAACAGACATCTTTAATAGCATCTTTCGATTAAAAAATGATTGAGACATGTTAAGGTACGACTCCCTCTTACATAGTGTGGTAATTTATTAAATAATAAGGGACCTAGTGAGTTTGAAGAGGTTTTAGATAATTTGAACCTAGAAAAGGGTATATTCAGCTGATTTTTTATTCTTGTGTCATGTTAATGAATGCTAGATCTGGCTGAAAAACTGTTAGTTACTAAATATATACATACAAACTTCAAAGGTAAAGAGTGATGGTAGCGTCATGATTTTACATGTTTTGAATACATCAACACAGCTTTGTCAAGAGGATAGACTAAACATTACTCGGAGTCATATTTCGAACATAGTTAACGAATAGTTTGACATGGTATTGAGTCTAGTGTTGGAATAGAGTAGGGAGTGTCATAGGGCTCAGTTCTTAGTCCATTTTGTTTCTTATTGTATATTAATGACATCACCAAACTAAACATCTGGGAAAATATCGCCCTTTTTATGGATGATGCTAATGTGCTATGGTATGGTGAAATCTCACAGCAATTCTTTGATACGATAGAAACGGATATGTATGCAATAAAGCGATGGTGTGCCTCCTATTCTCCAGATTTGAACTTGAATTGAACCAGAATGATCACATTCCGCTACTCTCTTCCTGATATATCTATGGCAAATGACCAGATAAATATAAAATCATAAACGAAATTACTTGGTCTTTAAGTTGATAACAAATTGAAATTCGAAAGTCATATCGAATCTTCGTGTAAAATCACTATATGAGCTCGCTCTACACACTCCCAAAACTCTCCAATGCTTTGATGAAAAATTCAGTCGTTTATAATGGGATCAAAATATCAAATTATCAGAAAATCGACAAAAAACTACTGCCTCAAATCTCTCCGTCTGTTCTCAGTAAACATTTGGCCTGAAGATATTCATTACTGATATTTTAGTACTAGATTTTATTTCAACCAATCCGAGGTACTAGCTTTATTGATGAAAACAGTGCTCTTCAGATAATAAAACATATCTTAATGGATTAATTGATTGTGTATGCAATTGTTCAAGAAACTGTGGCATTTTTCACCAATAATCAATTTTTCTGTCATAATAACGTTGCGATTTGGGGCTTGTGGGCCGTTTGACATGTGCATTTCTTCCAAATCTCTTGAGAATACAGATGCCTTGTAGGATCGTTGCTTTCTGTTTCCATGACAAATAAATACAACACCTAGTCAGGAAATATTGTTTTCTGTACAAAAAAATGTTTATCACATTATTTTGAACATAATTTTGATTGTCCATAAGTTGCTTGCCAATTCTTATCCAGTACACATTCATAAAAAACATGACGAGCTAGCTCTACCGTTAACTGCAATGATCGTAGCTGAAGTCTCCGTTATACAACTTCATTTTGTTTAGGTACTTCCTGAAAAAAATCCAATATAAATCAGGAGTCGATATGATCTGGAATGAATATGTGTCCAGAAAGTCAGATTTTACTTAACTTCACTGTGATCTCATCATGCTCACCGGCTGCAAAGGTGCCTGTATACAATTATTAATGATCCTGAAATTTGTATCGAGGTGGCTACATCAAATATATCTGAAGTTGAAAATAAAACATCTATATAATCACAACTCAATATATTTCAACGTTAATGACTCAGTTTTATGCAACAAGGCATGACTGAGAAGAATAAGCAGGAGATGTGGTGTACACTAGACGATCTATATCAACCAAATTGAATTGAAGACAGTTAGCACTTTGGCATTAAAGAACTTACGGAAAGGCGTTAGAATCGGTGGGTTTTTAAAGGGGGTGATAGCAACGCGAGCTATATCACTGGGTAACAACGTGGGGTGTGGAAAAGCGTCGGTGATATAAGCAGTAGTACTGAAGGAGAAAAGCCAAAAGAAAACCCAAATAAACTTCGATGACCCGATTTATAAAACATTGACGGAGATCGCAGTGGTCAACAGAGGGACGGAAGGAAGCCTTCTCATCTCCATTTCATCGTTCCACATAATAAATATACAATGGAACATCATTATCATTTTTATAAAATGAAAACTCTCCATCTCGCCCTCGATCATTGTTTTTTCCTTTTGATTTCACACCTTCAACTTTATTATGGGATAGGTCACACACAAAGAAATGTTTGAATACGTCATTGAACAATACGCCCATTCACCACCCTTTCAACTCATCAAGGTGTACCCTATCAGTTATTAGTTTCAGATTAATGACTTGTATGGCGATGACGCGAATCTATTTCCATTAATATGTACCTAAATAAAAAGCCATTAGGGCTATCAAGGTGTGGTAAGAGATTAATTGCATATGACACAAAATTACAATGATCATTTGTCAGGTACCACAAATCGAATTCAGTTGTTTCATGACTGACCAATTAGTTTTGCTTCCGATGCATGTTCTAGGAATTAATTATAGGGATATACTGGGATTCGCGAGCCGTCATTTATGTGTTTCATTGAGATGGTAATATTTATTTGGAAAATTGTTTCAGTTTTCAAACGGATTTCATATGATAGGACAACGGAAATGATGTCAAGTAAGAGTTAAAAGAGTTTGAGATGATTTCTTATCACTTGACTCAAGCAGGTGGTTTTTATCGAGTCAACCGAATTGTATATTTCTGAAATTCGGTAAGGTTTTGTTTCTGACAGAGTATGAATAGACTGGCGAAACAAAAAATTAACCTTTGAGTTATAATTTCATTCATCATTCTGTTGGTGAAAAAAATAAAGGGAAGAGCACTAAAAACTACTAGAAAGCAAGTAAATTATGTTAAAGGACACAGAAATTATTGTTAATATGCTAATTTTGCGATATTTCCAGGATGCTCATTTCATAAGAGAATGATTTTTAAAGACATCTAGAATTATTATTGGTGACACAGGAAAAATAAAAAATGTCATAAAATGCCATAAAATGAAAAATAAAATGTCAGATTTTTTGATAAAGAGACAATTCTGCGTTCAACTAGGGTTAAAGTTCACGATATTGATGAATCCCTATTCTAAGACCGTAGCCAGACCCTCGCTGATATGGCGAAGTTTTGGATGAACAATTTTATTTCTTATCTTGAAAGTTATGTACTGGGAACCGATTTACATTGAGAAGGCCAACACCCACCCAAGGACAAAACTGTTCCGATACTAAGCACCACATTCACCTAAGAATAAGTAGGTGTCTCTGTCCTTTTATTGCATCGTCTGCAGCAGAGGTATTCATTATAAGACTCAATTTTATTCAGTTTATTCCAAACTCATCCCTGAATGATTTTCTTCCGGAAGGTTTTTTAAGTGATAACTACTTATGGGAGGGTGAACTGCTTTATTACCTAACGCGTAACGATGCCAGTTTGTCTGGCTTCTCTTTTCATCACGCATACGTCAGCAGAAGGCAGGTTGCTTCTCTCTCGTCGGACAGATGATCAGTATTTAGTTTGCATAGCATTATGTTATTTTTTGAAGTCGGATGATGTGAAAGGTTCAGGAATGGAAAAAAGAAACATCCTGTATAAAGTTAAATACTTATTCACCGTCGCTTCAAATATATTGCTAACAATAGGTTGTATGGTAAGTTCAAACAAATAGCTTCAGAAATATTCGGGACGTGTGATAAACTTGTACATCATGAACGAAGCCTTTCATGACATGGATTCATGAGAGTTTTTTTCCATAGAATACATACCTGCCATTTGGAAATTAACAGTATTAATATTATTAAATAGATTGAAGATTCACTTCAAAACATCTCTGGAAGTGCTATTGTATATTGAAATATATGTTGCGATTTTTATGAACGGTTTTGTGAAAATACCTCAGTAAATCATACACCATTTCTATCTACTACGAAAAATAATGACTTGCATTCTGATGTTAGTGGTCATTGAATAACGTACAAATTGCCAAAACTTATCAGCAAATTAAAAGATACAAAATCGTTTGATGCGATACGAACGTAATATTTTGTGAGTCGAGTGTAAAGCTTCCTTAGGGAAAGCGGAACGAAAGGGATAAGGAACATTACTAACTGATCTACTCGAAGATATCCTGAATTAATCCGGAATATTATTCCAAGACAAGAAACTCTGTTTGGCAAACACTGGATATAGAAGTTGAAGAAAATTTGCATCGTAATGATTTGGTGTAATTATTTTATTGTGTTTCAACTGTTTTTGACTGAGAGTTTCGACGCTCTTCTTTCTCTTGCAATAACTTCCTGTACCCTTGAGGAAGAGAGAACGACAGACTGCTGCCTTGAGCAAAGTGTATAACTCTTGGAGGAATGTTCGAATGAATATAAGGAGAGGTGTCAGTGTAGATAGGGTCTTCACTTGTAATAAAATGTATAAAGCCAAATTTCCACATTTCGTTTTACTTAAATTTGAGGATTCGATGGGAATGAATGAGACCGGCTCAGCAGAATGCAAATTTTGCCTTGAGTGAATTCGCCTTATTTATTTGGGTTGGGTATAAAATTATTCATATAGGAAGCATATTAGGTATTTCATTCAATATTAATATACGTGTACAATTTTTTGATGGATATCATTTACAAATTGAGTTTTCGCAAAAAGAGAAAAATTTCAACAAATTATGCAAGTGAGCGAAGAGAGGAGATTGGCAGTGAGACTTCAAATCTTCAAAATAATGCTATTCAGACTATGAGTACAGTCTGAAAATTGTATGGAGAAGAGATACATACGTATAGAGAAACAGATATTTCAAAATAAAATTTCGAAATATTCATCTCTCCAAACTACCTACACCGTAGTTTCTGATGAATACCTGCCGGGAAACAATTACTTCCTCAGCTGATACCACGCTAGATATTGAATTATTGCCGACATACATTTATGCAAGATATTAATAGACGTTAGATTAGATTAGATTGTTGGGGAGCTGGGCAATGGCCTGATTCACTGTCACTTATTCAGATCTATTGTGATGCTTCTAGGTTGTTAGAGCTCATTGTCTAGCTTGATATCTTTGATGAGACTCCCTTGCAGCCTCTGATTTTTCTTTCCCGCATCTTGCGTGTCTCAGCCTTGCTATCGCTTCGCATTTAGAGAGCAAATTCAGTGCTGTTTCTTCCTCTTCTTGATAGGACCTGCATGTGTTTCTTCTGTCAGACCCATGTTGCTCATAAGTTTCCTGAGTAGGCCATACCCCGTTACTAGACCCACCACTACCCCTATAACCTTACGGTTGTGATTTAGCAGGTCTTCCGTGAATATGGGCGATTGTTTCGTTATGAACTCATTCGTCTGCCTCAATCCTGGGAGCTCATTTCACCAATCTATCGATTCAGCTTACATGCATGAGTTTATGGATGCCTTTATACATGCTTCCTCTACCCCGCAGAAGGTTTCTGGGGGGTAGAGGACTCCTCATTGCCTTAGTGACACTCATGCCTGGGTACCCAAACTATAGTGACCCTATTTTGGGTACTTAGCTTCTTGAGTGCGCTTAGACAGCTTCCCACCAGTCTTGAGAATACTTGAAATGAGCTGAGCGTCTTAATTGCCGCCTGGCTGTCGGAGAAAATAGCAATGGTTTTATTTGTGACCTTTTTCCTGTTTATTTTCCCTATACAGTGTTCGATAGCCGCTACTTCTGCCTGGAACACAGTTGCATTATGTCAAAGGATGAGTGTGAGTCTCTTCTTTGCTCTGCCTCCGTATATACCAGCTCCCACACCTTCTTGGGTCTTTGAACCATCTGTATAGCAATTTTTTTTCGCTTTTACCGGTGGATCGTTTTGCCAATCCTCTCTACTTGGTATGATTTTGAAATATTTTTGAAAGTTGTACTGTGAAACTATTTTATCCACAGGCATTCCTAGTATTGGATCTGCCTTCAGTTCATTGTATAGTTTCAAGTATTCTGCACCGTGTGACTGGCTGATTGGGATTTGCCCCTGCATTAGCCTGTGTATCACCAGTGAGCTTCTCTTTGTATGTAGATGTGCAATGGTAGGAGTCCGAGTAGGATCTCAACTGCTGCAGTTGTGGTGGTTCTTATGGCTCCCGAGACACTTAGGCACGCCAGCCTGTGTATGCCGCCTGCCCGATTGCTTTGTTCTTGTTCACCAAGTTACTACACTTTCTGTTATCACAGTTCTCACTATCCTTGTATATATCCAGAGTGTCATTTTTGGGTTCAGCCACCAGGTTTTAACCGCACATTCTTCTACAAATTCCCAGGGCCATCTTCCTCTTGTGTGCTGTTTTTATTGGATGTGGAGGTTCCACGTAAGCCTGTGATCGAAAGTCAACGTTTCGTCTCTTATGTATCGGTCCCGTAACCTTTCAAATGTTTTTACTAGACAGTGCTTAAACTGATAGGTCTGTATGACTTGGGTGTTTGGTCTAATATTTTGCCTATTTTGGACAGGCAGACTACTTTCACCTTTTTCTATGATTTTGGAATATATCCCCAGGCCACGCAGGCTCTGAGAATCCTGCTCAGATGTGGTATCAGCCCATTCAGTCCCTTTTGTAGTAGTATCGGGTAGATTCCGTTTATTCCTGGTACTTCTTTTGTTTGAATTTTTGGATCGCCCATCTGATCCTACCTGGGCCTCGCCTTGATGAAAAAAAAAAGAAGCCCTCTTCGAGAGCCCAGGTTCAGATTTCGCTGAGAAATGAGTTGTCAACAATAGTCTTATTCTTTCCCTTTCCGTTTCTGTGTAGGTTCCGTCCTCTTTTTTGAGGAAACCCAGTGAGATCGCATGACTTTCTTTGGCAAGTACTCGGTGAATTCTCGAACAAGTGGGTGTTTCTTTCACCTCCATGCAAAACTTTCTTCATGAGTCTCTTTTTGCCTTGCGGATTTCTTTGTTGAACTGCGTTTGTTATACCCCACAGAGGATAGTCTCGCAGATGTTTCTCGTTCATCCAGCATAGAATTATTCGAGTAGATCACCTAGAGACCGGTTTCGAAGTATTTTCCTCTTGAAGTGCAGAAAAGATCCCAAATAGCAAAGTTCCTGGGATTCAATTAATGTTAACGTGGCTCTAGTGCATGTGTAACACCTTCGTCTAGGAAAGACTGTTAACTAGTAACAGCTCAAAGGGAAAAGTTAAGTAAAACTTGGGGAGCATGCTGGTGAATGCGTGACGAGAGCGTTGCGAAAAGTGTGATTAGGCTAGGAGAACAGAAGTTGGGAGGGAGGTATAAGTTAGTGAAGTTAGAAAGAGAGAGAGTTACGTTTCGTATATAACAACAGGAGTAAGAGAGAGAGAGAGAGGTCCGAGCACACATTTACGGTCGAGTAGGCTTTGAATAATTAGGAAAAAACTATCATACGTTGCCACTGATGTTAGCAGGAGATTTCAATGTTAATTTCGCGTCCAAAGATGGACAAATTTTGGTGAACGTTGTAGAGGATAAATTAGAGCTACAAATGAATAATAACGGAAATGACCCTACCGCAAGACATGGAATAACAATCGATGCGGTTTTCTATAGATATTTCTAATCAACTGCAGTAGTTACTGATGTATCCGATAATGAAAATAATAAACCAAAATGAAAAATCTATTCAAAAATGTTAATTTATCAATGAAAACTCATAATGAATTCAAATATTTGTAGAAAATCAATACATGTAAATGTATATCCATGTGTATATTATGCATATATAAAAATGGAGCTGAATAATGAAAAAGAAATGAAAATTTCTATGTTTTATACCACTTTTAATTGTAACTAACGTTACTGCAGTTTCGTCCTATATGGACATTTTCAAACTTACTTACACAATAAATGTAAGTGGAATAAAACATAGAAATTTTCATTTCTCTTTTCATTTTCAAGTTGAGAAACTTGTGCGAGATAAAGACTAACGAAGTATTACACCTTTTAACCTGTCCACAAAAAAATAGAATGGTACCATTAGCAGAACACCACCCTTGAACATTAACTTCATTTGTTAAATATTTCAGATGACCTATATGATGAAATATCATCTCGTGAACCACTTCATTAAATGTACGTTACTCGTATAATAGCAGTTTCGACAGTAGAAATGATTCCGAAACCAATTTTTAGATGATATTTTTCTGATCTGAAATTCATGAAGTCTAAATGTAGAAGATAGCTCAAGTCAAACAGAAAAACTGTTCCTTTCTTTCAAGTAAAGGAGTGGACAGAAACAAAAATTTCGATTATATTATTAGCGAAATAAAATTAAAAAACCCTTTGTGCATTAGGATTACATTGGAAATCCTTATCAGTTACAGCATCAGGTAAAACAATGTCAATATTGCTGTTTTAATTATCTACAAAATCTTTTTGAAGACAAACATATCATCAAAACTTGAACTATAAACTATGGAACTGGAGACGATAATGAAACTATGGAACTGGAGACTGTAATCGATATTGAGCTGAATAAGATAATTAGGTAGGAGGTCATCTGATCTAATGACTCATTTCGGAAAAGGCTGATTGGTAACAATATCAATTTCACTTAGAAAATCGTTTGTTTCCTTGTCAATTTTTCGAATTCAACTGAATTCAGAGCTCTTGGAACGTTCCGTATTAAAAACAAAACTCTAACAAAAACCAACATACATGTCAAATGAATTTTTTAATTTGATAAAAAAAAACAGGAATATCAATAATTTGAAATAACATCTTCAAGAAATTCGGTTTTATATTTACAGTTTGTGGTAATACTTGATATCATTCTCAATGAAACATAACCAAAGTTGCACAGCAGTTTTCTCGGGAGTCTCCTTCAGAACAGCACATTTCTCTAGATACCCATCAACCTTCGACTTATCGTGAGTCACCATGTCAATCCTAGTTCTAATGAAATCTTTGAGTAAGTCACCTTTCTTAGTCTGCAGACCAGCGTTCACAGACATGCATAACATGTGGATTCCAACTTGTTTATTTTCAGCATTTTCACCAAGCTTCTTCAACAAATCTTCTTCGCAGTAAGTCTTAGGATCCGCTTGACACGCAAGATATACTTGCCTCAGTCTTTCTTTCTCTTCTGGTGTAATTTGGTGAGCCTGAGGATAACAAAAAATGGTACGTTAGAGACGAGATTATTGTCGCCCATCAAAAATATTTATTTAGATCATATAAATTCACAATTCGTTCAGGCCAGTCTTCCCTTACCTACACAGTAGGTTCGTGGACTGACACCTATCAAAAAACAACTACTCTTCTGGCTAAAAATTCGAAAGGCGTTGGAATATATTCGACAGGTGTCAGTGCAAGAT
>WOGP01006732.1:0-12195 GCA_015342065.1 Leptinotarsa undecemlineata | reverse complement strand
CTGAAACAGCTAGATACCGGTGGCTCTTAAATTGAAAGCAATATGGGAATGATCAAATAGTACTCATCTACACTATCTACAGTACTATCTATAACAGTATAAAAATCAAAACTCTGCTTTACTTTGCCAAGCTTTCACTTCACGAAAACATTCACAAAGTAGCAACTTATAATAGTATGATTTACAGATTAGTCAATGTTCCTCTTTCAATGCATAATTTTAATAAAAAACTTAATATCATTAAGCAAATTACAGTAAACAATGGGTTTAGAGCCGAATTAATAAAGAAAATACTTTCTAAAAAAGTCTACGCAAAAGCGATTCGAGACGTTTTTCCTATTGATAAGTTATAAGTTAGGTACTAAAAATTATAGAGCTTTAACGTATTTTGGACAAACAACGGAAAAAGTGGCTTCATTTTTAGGAAACGAGATATTAAAATTGCATATAGAACAAGTAATACCTACGTTGGGAAAGTTAGTTGAAAATAATAAAGAGAAAACATCCAAATTCGAGAAATCAGGAGTATATAACCCCACACGTGGAACGTGTCCTAAGGTATATATTGGTCAAACTGGCAGAACATTCAGGAATCGAATCCAGGAACATCATATGAGCTATGTAAATAAGAAAACAAGTTCAACATATTCCAATCATCGTTTAGAAGAAAATCATATCTTTAACGAAGACTTCCAAATTTTACACATAGAAAATAAAGGTTTGAAACTGAATCATTTGGAAGCAATGGAAACTAATAAACTCAAAAATTCTAATTATTGAACTTGTTTTCTTAGAAAAACCGAGAAAGAATTATTTTTGATGTAGAAGTGAGATAATATGCTTCAGGTCATCATACTTGAAGAGGTACCTCAGGTAGAGGTTTAGGTAATTTGCTGGAGGTAGTCTCAATTATGGTTACCTCTAGTATATAAATATTAGTATAAGGAGCAACTTTAGTATTCAAATCACTGTTGATAAAGCTACTGTGTCAGCGAAACACGTCGTGATATATTTTTCGAATAAAGTTGGTGGAGATAAATCGTGAGGTGTAGTTTATGAAACCTTCTGTTGTTGATTTTCAATATTTGGATTTATAGTCATTTGTGTCATATTTCAATTATTAACATACTCATAGTTATTCTATAATTGATTTCACTCGTAGTTTTCACACAAGAATCTATATAGTTAATATTATATACTGCTCATCGCTCTGGAAATAAGTGTTAATTACTGAGTATTTTATTCACATTTATATCTATTTTTTTAATGTTATTTCATTGCGTTGGAAAATTATTATTATTATTAATTTACAGGGAATTATATCTTGACTGTTTTCTCTATTTACTTTCAGTAACAAGTCAATCCGTCTTTATTCTAAATCTACTGAGAGAGCTAAAATATTTCAACAGAACACCAAAATGGTTATGTGATTTTAATATAGCGAAAAATAATAAATAACAAAATGACCAATATCAAATGAGAAAGGTCGGCAGTAACAAATATAATATTTGAATCAAAAAGGTCTTGCACTCGAGGTTATGTCAATATTTGTTCATATATCTACCTACATCAATTTTATAAGGCCACAACTTGGGATACAAAATTTATTGTTGATGCATTTCCATTCCTCGAGGTTTGTAAATAATCATGTGAGGCGTATTTCAACAATGCTTTCATTTGCATAACCATAACTTGCATTTGCGGGTCTATACATTCTATAAAATTATGCTGTTGAGGACATGAGAAATACAGTCACATCACGCTCATCCGATAATAAATGGTTTACTGGGAGGAACACGTTCTATTATTGGCAATAACATTGTTTTGTTTATCAGTTTTCTTTGGTAATAATTCAAACAAGTGTTTGTGATATATATTGTTTTTTTTATTGATATTATGATGTTCCCTCGTTGTGTAACTTGGTAATTTATATACTTTTATCGCCAATAATAGACAATGAAAAATATTTGAAAAATATTTAATATATTAACATAAATGACACACCATCACGGGTCGCAGAGTTGTTTACAATTTCAAAATATGGATATCATTAGTTTGTCATAAAAAACCTACATGTCTGCATTTGAAATGCAAACAATATGCAAGAAAATATTTTTTCTGTATGAAGATTGAGGAGTGGAATGCCAAAACCTTTCTTGTGATACAGTGTTTGGAACCTTTGGTGTAGTAATTAATATTACTGGAGTTTTTCCCAACACCAAACCGTTATTTTCAACACCTCGACATGTATTTCAATCACCAAGTAATGAAACTTGAAAATTAAACTTGAGTTTTTCTTCAAAAGAAAGATTAAAAAGTTCCTCTTGAAGAGGAAAATTAAATTCAATCTTCAAGTTTGATCACTTGGTGATTGAAACACGTGCCGAGGCGTTAAAAATAACGGTTTGGTGATTGAAACACGTGTCGAGATGTTAAAATAACGGTTTAGTGATTGAAACACGTGTCGAGGTGTTAAAAGTAACGGTTTGGTGTTGGGATGAAACTCCACTAGTATTCAAAACCTTTCTTTCCCAAAAACTATTCTCTCCTAAAAATATACCCCTTTCGGTTAAAAAAAAAAACAATTCTCTAAAGATAAATTTAAAATTTGTAATTGATTCAAATTCAAATAAAATGTGTATTCATACACGGGCGAGCAAAAACTTACGAAAGAATTTCAAACAAGTATACATGTCGTGTCAGAACAATACTCATAATAAAAAACTAATCAGTTCAGAGGGATTTTTCACAGTATACCAGAGATGAAGAAATAAAATAAAATTCTGACACAGTCTTGATAGGAATGATGTATAACTAGACTCTGATTCAATAATAACTACACCTTGATGTTAATTTCATGGTAGTTGATTTTATCGCTGTTGGGAAGAAGCATTTTATCGCTGTAAAACCATTTTGTGGACTAGCCTTCGATGTTAATATCATTTAATCGGTTTGAAGGGAAAAATCTGGATATTCTACTGTATTGTAAGGTAATAATGAACGATAACTGTTTTAAAGGACCCCTCGATTATTGAATTTTTTTTTTTGATAGCAGCAGCATTGACTTTTTGGGAAAGAAAAATTTTGGCTTTCTAGCAATCTATTTCAAAAAATTAACTTTATACAAATATGTGTAGATTACCCAAAGAAGTAAGTTTCAGACACAAACTGGAAGAGCTATTTTCATATAAATACTGAATCACACGAAAGGAAAATAGTTTCGAAACAAATACTTCTATATGACCGCTGAATTATACGAAAAACACGTTTCTCTATTCCGTTTGTATTACAAAAATTCGTAATGGAATCAAATCAGATATCATTCACAGGATTTTTACATAAAATAATTAATGAAAGAAGTAACATTTCACTTACATGAAACACTGTCATTCTCACTGCTAAACATCCTATGTTTCGCCGTAAGACATTTGCCTTATCGGCTCTTGAGTAGCAAATTTGGATAACATTATAGAAAAAAAAAGCTGTTTCGAGAGGGTTTTTTCTTCCGGTTCGTGTCTAAAAGTTACTTCTTTGCATGATCTATTTATCTTTGTATACAGTTAATTTACTGAAATTTATTGCTTCCTTGCTTTCCTTGGAAAATTCCCACATTTTTTGTATAAGATGGAGAAGTATAAAGCCAAAACAATTCATCCCCAAAAATGAATTTCTTCTAAAAATATACCCTTTCAATTTCATTCACTTAAAAATACAATTATTTCAGAACTTTTTAAGTAGCCACTTTTATTGAACTCCTTAATTATTTCAAAGAAATATTGTAAGATTCATGTTATTCACTCACCATTGTATAATTTGTTTTCATACAATGCCAAGAATTGACGTATTTATAAAATTCCTAGAAATTATCCAAGAAATAATATTTCACAATAATTGTTTTACAAAATCTACCTCTGAATTAATCATTACCTAATTGGGTTTCGTAACAACCTACTGTTGTATAACCAACCCACTAATGTATAAAAAGAATCATAGAATAGTTTGATGTACCAAGTCAACTGATGAAACTACCCTTCACCGAAACAGGTTTAGAATAAAATGTATAGTGTGAAAATTGTATAATTTTTAAAATCGTAGGATGGGTAATACGGATTTCGATACATTATGGTTCCAGACACTAGAATCATTCGTTCGATGTTGAATCTGCAATCGTTTAGGACTCATTGAAACCTTTTGAATTTTTAAAATTTCATAAATAAACATTACTTGTCAGGAAAAAATCCTCAATCGATATGTACGCCTACTTCATAATGAATTGCTTAATATAGAGCGCAATAAAGATTATTGATGGTTTTATATATTTGGTCACGGTTGAACGTAGTCGTTAAAAATACTGAAGCATGAACCTTGAATGCAAAGAAAATGATTGCTGCAACAAACAAAAGATAATTTTTCAGAAGAAAATTGTATCTCCTCTGGAAGAAATCGGTTGCCCCTCAACATGGCATACAGGAAATAAGTAAAATTCTTTTGAAACAAATGCATGAATGCATGAATTTCAAATGGAGATTCATTTCTATCAATATGTTACATTAGAAAAAATGAAATCTGTTTTTTTCCATCACGAACCGCAATGGTTCGTGATTTATACCTTCAATTTAATTATATCCGTGGCCTTCAACCTGAACTCAACTCACCAGCCATTGTTCACATCCGCAACAACAATCTTTTCAACGGGCCTCTGATTATCTGTGAATTATGAAAGCGACAAAAAGCGAGAAATGAAAAAATATTTCCATAAGGAAATTATTGAAACACAAGCAAATCAACAGAAATTAACAAGTGAATGTTTGCCGGAGACTTCAACGTGACATCAGACCACAAACATTTTTGCCGATTAGCCACAATTGATTCGACAGGTTGTTGGTCAATACAAAACTAATAATTGATAATGAAAATATTGAAAATTCATGGCATCATTATCCAGGTGGGTCATTCACTTCTCAACTGCATGGAAAACTCCAGGAAAAACCTTCAGCACCGAGTCGAACAGTGAAGACTTCATCTATTGGATCGACAGAAGACTCAATCCTCGAATATCAAACTTAAACGAGATTTGTCCTCTGTCTTTCAATGCAGGTTCAATTATTAGGCAAGTAGTTGAAACTAGAGTCCAAAAACAACGCATTTTTGATCTAGTACCACACAGTGCTGTTTCTACCCACCATAGGTCTCGTCTGGTAGCTAGACACAACCACACATGCATTGCTGGACTCAAGAGTTCTTGAATGATAAGCCTGAGTAAGTAGAGATGATGCCTTCCCTTACAAAGACGTCATCTATGGGAAGCTTTGCTTATCATTGGATTGAGTCCGTCGATTCCATAACGCTGTTTTGACCTGCCATAGGTCTCATCAGTTGTGTTAGGCTGAACCAAAAAAGCATTGCTCTGTCTTTGAGCACAATCCTGAATAAGTTCGTTTTAATGTATCTCCGTATATTAGTAAATATTGATTCTACTTTGTCGTGGTGTATACTGATCGATAAAGAACTTTGTTTTGCTTTGTTACTATATGGATGTCATTCCAGGACGAGGATTTCAGGACCCTGGTGGTGACTAACCCACTAAACGGTGCGTGGAATGGCGGAAGAACTGGGCGTCAGCTTCTGAAAGCGAGCAATCTTCTAACGAGAAGGAAAAACCCCTTCCTTGTAAGACAGGTTGAAAAGTCTGCAAAATACTGATGCGAGTTCATTTTTGAGTACGATAACGGGCACTTCATCAGGACCAGACACCTGATGAATAAATACGAGTATCAATGTACTGGTTACTACACAGTAAAGAACGATAATTTCGTGCTGAACTCTCCCTACTAGATGTCTCGTAGCCTCGGCGTAAGCTGATGTATTATTTTTACCTTCTATGATTTATGGCATTAAAATGCTATCCACGTACAACTTGCTTTGCCTTCTCACGATTGTTCGGCCAACCGTGATGGCCAGAGACTCGTTCTGTCAATGTCGTCTTTGTAATTTTCGTGGTAGAACGAATTTTGATTATCATCCTACGACTGCACGTATCATTATTCTTCGATTGTAAATTATCGGGTGAGATGCGGGTAATAACAACAGATCGGATTGAGTGTCGCTCGCGAATTCATGTTATTTGTATTGATAAAGTATTAACACCTGTAGCAAGTTTGATCCGGTAGGTGGGTTTGAGTTTCGCGTAATTGTATGCGAAAACGGTTTCGCCAGTTCGATTTCTCCTTCGCCTTTGGTTAGAATTTGTTCGATTAATGTATTCTAGGCATTATAACTGGAGTCTCGTGAAACATTTGGCACGACGGCATGTTAAAAACAGTTTTTGGAATTTTTAGTGGACTGAAGTTCAGAATTACATGTTTGGACAAATTCAACGTGCAAACAAGGTTGAGAACGGTCAGATAAATGTATAAAAATGATAATTATACTGGTCGACAACATATTTGATTCTGAAATGCGGCTTGCTCTATCCGAATCCGTCGTCAAAACTCTGGAGGTTTTAACATAAAATATATTTCTACATAAGAATCTCTTTCTACATAATCGTTCGTAGAATCTGTAAGAACTACTTTATTGGTTGACAACTTTGTCAAACTTTTTCGCATTCCAAATTTTCTGCTGAAAAAAGTACTTATTTTGAAAAATCCCGGAAAACGTTATTTAAAAAAGTTATTCAGCATTGAAAAATTAATCTAGATTTGAAGTCATGTTCATCTAAGTGGAGTTTAATTTTTTTACCATTTATTTTTGAATGGGGACTACGAAAAAAATTCTAAAACGATAAAAGATAGCATCCTGTATACGACGGTTTGTATTAAAAGCCTGCAATATTATAAATTACACAACTATGGCGTTAACTACGGTCAATTTTTTTGAAGAGTAAAATAATTTTCAAAGTTTTTGAAACTTATTTTTATTTTTTGTTAACACAGAAAGTTTCACAAAATTATACAGTATTATAACAAGAACTGAATATTCGATAATAAAAAATCACAAAACATCAAAATAAAATAGGTATTTTGTTACAAACTCATTGATTTTCTGAAGATTATTTTGGATAATTATTTTGGACAAGAAAATCTCCAGAAAATTAATGAGTTTGTTCCGAAATACCAATTTTATTTTAATATTATTGAATATTAAGTTCTTATAAAAGTGTATAATTTTGAGTAATTTTCGGTGTTAACAAAAAATTAAAATAACTTTGCACCAGAAACTTTGACAGTTATTTTACTCTTCAAAAGAATTGACACCATAGTTTTGTAATTCGTAGTATTACGGGCTTTCAAAATAAACAGGTATACAGGATGCTGTCTATTTAACGCATTAGCAATTTTTTTTTCGTAGTCCCCACAAAAACCTTAATACCAGAATACAAGGTCTGTTGAAAAATGAGGTAAATTCTAATTTTTCTCAAAAAATATTTATTTATATATCAATTTCTACTTTGTTCCCTTTGAAGTAGTCCTCCTCAGATATAACACAATGCGTTATGTCCAATTCTCGAATAAGTTCTGATGTGACTTTTTGGTGTGTCCTAGAGCTCTGTCACCGATTCGGTTTTTATCCTCTCAATCGTCAAAAAACGTTGTCCTTTCATGGGTGTTTTCAATCTTGAAAACAGAAAAAAGTAGCAGGAGGGCAAATCTGGTGAATACGGTGGCGGAAGCACCATCAGTTATGACCCGTTTAAGCAAATCTGGATCGTCGTTGACGTTATTCAACAATTCGGAATTTCGGAACGAACTGCGTTGCCTCACGCTTCATGTTAAAAATGTCTGAATAAATTGCATGGAATGTCGACATCCTCAACAACTTCTCTTGTAGTGATTGGGGTATCCAGGGCGAGCGTCGTCATTCATATATTCTCTACCTTCTATACCACTTATAAATATTTTCAAACAATCACCGTATGCCACTGTCAACATTTCAATTGTTTTTGAGCAGTTATTTACCTTTTTCACACGAAATTTGATGCAGATCCTCTGATAAATTTTTTTCGATAGCAGAAAATCGCCCAATATGCATAATACTTCTAACTTTTATGCCTCTCACCAAGAAACCAAACATGCAAAACAGCTGAAACTGTGATCGAATGTAGCCCGTGAAACTTGAATATACCTCGTTTATTCAGCCAATGAAGTACGTTAGTGCTTGGGTATTTCCATTTTTTGTGTATTTTTGAAAAGCCGCTCGGTAGCCGCGCGGTTCGACGTGGGTGCTTTGTTCACCCAGTTACGGCCGATGTGTGTATCGATGGTTCAAGCACCAGGCTGAACGCTCGATTTTCACTTGTTATTATCCAACCCGTGTTAGGAATCACACGTTAAAAGTTAAGACCTCGTTAGTCCTTAGTTCTCACAAGTGTAGACTTCCGAGGGTTCGATAGCTGGTTGACGGAAAAAACATATCTTAAACATTTTTTTAACATAATCAAAGATACATTAATAAATTTTACCTGCAAAACCACAAGATGTCCTTGTTATTTCAGTTAAAAACAAACGACTGACTCGAAAATAAATACATGAAGATCGGCCCTTGAAACTCTATTCTCGAAATAGATTATTCATATTCTGTAATGTCTACATCATATTTATTGTTCTGAAATAACTCACTTCTGGCAAGTCATTGCATCTATTTGAATACGGTCATAATTTCGATGTTGAAATAAATTCAGAAGTTATGTTATAGCCGTATGTAACATGGTTGTCGTAAAACAAGTCGCTGTATGTTTTTTGAATGTCGTAATTTTTGTCCCGAAATAAATTCAGAATGTTTCTTGTGTCATAAGTGTTGCTTGTGACATATGAACCTAATCAGCTAGGTATCTCCTTCATATGCACATGGTTGTTATCGTTTTTTTCAGTCTCTACACAATTCATCATCGAATAGAATAAGGGCATATTTGTAAAAATAAATATGTAGCCGTATCTCGATATGTATCATGAGACTTTTGCATCTCAATGCGAAAAAATCGTATTGTCAGACAAAACTATGAAAATTACAATTCTCCAAAAGTTTGTAGGAGGTGAATAGTATCTCTACAGTTCCTCATTTTTTCGAGTGGATTCAGATTATCAAGTCTTATTTTTCTCATCAACTATTATTTTCTATCTAAGATCTCTCTACGAAACGGCAACCTGCGACCAGTATATTTTTTCCACAAAATAAACCACTTAAATTTTGTTTGAGAACAATCTACACTAATAAGTATTCTTTGACATCAGCCTCATCTCAGGTTTACTACTTTTGTTGAAATCGTGTAACCTTTTACACATGTGATTGGATTTTTTGTTAAAAAATTGCGCAACTATTAGTAAAATTTTCGACATCTACATTTATGTTCAAAGAAAACCTGGCGTAGATTATTGACTACGACGATTTTGCAAACACTTTCCAGTTTTCGAAAGTTAAAACCTTTGGCTAGAATAAATCCAGAACAGGCACTTTTCCCAATCTCCAGAAATTCAGTACTTGTGCTTGTTTTGGTTTTCCAGTTTTTATTATTACACTAAGCTCGGACAGTTTCCAGTTCATTTCATTGGTCACAAAGGTATTGTCAATCATCCCCTGAAAAAAAAAAATACCGCCGGCCACCTATGGTCATCGTCAATCGATTGTGACGTGGCCAACGTCGCGCTCAACTCGACTTGCGCTTCGCAATCGTTCTGGATGTCGCGTCGCTTCGAGAGACTTCTAGCGACTTTCCTATCGGCTTCCAGCGACTTCTCCATCGGCTTCCAGCGACTTCCCTATCGGCTTCCAGCGATTTCCCTATCGGCGTTCAGCGACTTTTCTTTCGGATTCCAGAAATTGCCAATACGATATATAAACACAACTAACACGCAGATCGAGAAGTCTAGTTGAAAGTGTGCTACGAAGTGATCTAATACGGCATTTCAGTTAAAGTATTTGTCTTGTATTGTCAGTGTGGACAGTGCAATGAAGTCGAGTTTAATTGCACAGGGTATTCAATTATTGTCAGACCCGCGGGAAAAACGTAACATTTTGCAAGCGAGTGTGGAGGAGAACGAAAATCACAGAATATAGGAAGATAAACGTAGAAAAGAGGAAGAGGAACGAAATAGGGATAAAGAACGATTACGACGAAATGAAGACGATTGATCACTACTGAATATATAAGGAAAACAAGAAAGAAATGGAGAGGACGATCGTAAATTATTGGTAAACATTCAAGACAACTAAGAAAGAGGCAATGAAATGTAGCTTCATCTATTTGAAGAATTGTAAAATGTAAAAATGTAACAATAATTCCAAGAAACCGTGATGACAAAAACCATTTGTGCTAGCCAAACGTCATAAAAACAAATTAAAACATCACACTTTTAGTTTTCAAACAACAATGTACTACAATATCAATTTGAAAATAGGTAAATTTGAAGTCGGCTGCTTTTATGGACTATAAAAATTTCTTGTAACATTAAGCCGGTCTCTGCCCTTGAAATTTTTGTTGTTTCTTTCGCTGAGTAACATCGTGGGAACGCCTTGATGTACTCAAGCACATTGTTCTCTAAAAACTCGAGATAAATACGCACGATTCCTGGTCAGCACTCTTAGGAAACGTAATGTACCGGTCGATTCACAAATTATTGAATGGAATTTCACACCAGACATAATTATTAGGATCTATAATGTGTCTGAAATTATTAATCAAACAACATACAACGAAACGTATGAACATGATGCTTAATCTACCAATGAGAGAGCCTGTAGTACCTAATGTTTTTTTTAATAGAGAGAGAGAGACAAAAGACTTTCTTGAATGAGTATCACGCGCCCCACAACCTGATACTACAGCGTAAATAAACATTTTTCATGATAGCAATATTCATTTTCAACTCTAATAGGAGAACAACCTGAAAATGATTATTGTAGTAAGTTTGTCTCTCAAATTTGAGTTCATTATCAAACAATATTGGTTTTGGTTACTCGAATTGGACGCTTGGTTGGTACTAGTCTTTGAATTTTCAGTACTAACACAGTACTTAGGGTCTGGTATATTTTTATGGTACTTAAATGATGTACCATTTGCATTCACCACCAATATCTATCCGCGTCGTTTCTGACGTACATCAGGAAAAATCAGGACTCAAAGGAGCCCCGGGAAAGATCCAGATCTGATATTGTTTTCGGAATTTCTTCCTGTTATACATTAATATGTCCTGAAGTAATACTGAAATAATATTACATTATTTGAGAAAATTTACATGTGCTCCATTTTTTCTTAATTACTTCCCCCGCTATCGCACCATTTACAGAAAAGTAGTTAAACTAGCAAAAAGCAAATATTATATAAGTAGAATGGATAAAGTTTCGAATAAATCAAAAGAAACTTGGTGTATCATTAATGAACTTACTGGCAAGAGACACAAAAAATTTGTAGACATTCCATTTTCTCCTACTGAACTTAATGACTTCTATTGCTCTATTGCGAAAGACTTGACGAAAAATATAAAAGCAGCCCGTGACCCCTTAGACTATGTGAATATCGAAGTTACGAATACCCTCGTATTATATGATACAAATATTACCGAACTGCATGAAACATTATTTTCCATTAAAAACAAAAACTCCACAGGCTCAGACGAAATCTCTATAAAAATCCTAGAAAATATTCCGATAAGAATACTCGATATATTAGTCAGTCTAATAAATAATTCATTTAGAGAAGGAATCTTTCCTGTTTTTTTGAAGAAGTCGATTGTGTTAGCACTGCCAAAGGGAGAAGACATCAATGGTCCATCAAGTCTTCGTCCAATTTCTCTAATCTCTGCAATGGCTAAATTGATAGAAAAATTAGTTAAAACAAGACTCCTGTGCTTTCTGAATGAAAACAAAATAATAAGTGATTGCCAGTTTGGTTTCCAAAAGCAAAAAAACACTTCCGATGCCATATTTTCATTTCTTTACAATGTTTATTCCAACATAAATGACAAAGAAATAGTGGCTGCCGTCTTCTGTGATATAGCCAAAGCATTTGATTGTGTGAATCATAAAATTCTTTTACGGAAACTCAGTAGATACGGTATAACTGGAATAAGTCTTAAATGGTTTGAGTCATACTTAGCAGATCGCACCCAGATGGTCAAAACCACTTCATACTCAAATGAAGGTAAAATTACTTGCGGCGTCCCACAAGGTTCGGTACTGGGTCCACTTTTATTTTTAATT
>WOGP01006731.1:0-12197 GCA_015342065.1 Leptinotarsa undecemlineata | reverse complement strand
CTGCAAATTTAAGCAACATTCATTTCAAAAAGGCGGTGAAGAACCTACTTGTTGATAGACCTTACACCCTATTATAGTTTGGAAGAGTATTTTAGCAAATCCTTTTAACAATATATTAGCAATTTATTCTTTGTACTATCACTCTATACATGGTGGTATTTTATCTATACATTTTTAGAACTTTTTTTATATTTACATTTATACATTTTTGGAACTTTTTTATATCTACATTTATAGTTTTAGAGTACTTTTTCTATACCTATTAATATTGCATTTCTTGGACTTTGTTAATAAGATGCAAATCTTCGGACAATAAAGTATATATTTTGATTTAGATTGTTTTGATATTAGATTAATATTTAGATGACAATTCCGATAACCATTTATTTGTTTTACAATGTAAAAATTGTATGGATGCTTTACTGGTATGATATATGTTATGTTGTCAATATAACTTATATATAAATAAAATAAATAAATAAAGTAAGTTATGAAGCCATGAAGAAGCATGTGCCTTATTTGATAAAATCCATAGTGAAAAAGCTAAGATTTCTAGCTTAAAAAAATTAATCGCGTGATATTTCGCTATTCATCAATTCTGTACAGAACATCATTACCTTGTATAATAAATCAGAAGAATTATTATATACTTACCGGCTCAAAGAGAATGATCTCGATCTGCTCCTAGAACGCCTATTTGATCTAGGAGATCTACTCCTTCGTCTCACAGGCGATCTACTGAAACTTCGACTACGACTTCGACTATAACTTCTGCGGAAACTTCTTTGTTTTGCACGGCGTTTTTGCTCATCTTTCTCTCTGAGTAGCCTGTTGAACGCAGCTAGCGGATCATCAATCACTCTGAAATAATAAGTAGTTATAAACAATAACAGTAAATACTGCCCCATAGGTAACAGAAGATTTGATAACATTTCGAAAATATTTGAATAGTTAGGTATAATGGTTTTGTGCTCAAATGAGAGAAACACAGAAATAAATGAAAAAAAGGCAAATTAATTAGAATAATCAAAATCTTCTGAAAGATGGGAACATTAGAAGAAAAAACAAAATAAAAATGTACAAAGTAGCTATCAGATTTACTGAAACTTATGAAGCTGGTGGGACCAAGAGAAAATAAAAAACGTAAAATTTAGGCAACTAATCAATAAATGAATGAGAACTGTTTTCCAGGTTTGTTGGCTGTAGCCTGCAGATTTATATGCTAATTGCTTCATATAAAACTGCAATGGACTTTGTCAAAGGTGATGAAATCTGATTCTGAACAAAAACTACCCATAGTTTGCAGCATCATGTTCAGATCCTTTATTTTTGAATATCTCATACAAATCAAGTTTGGAAAAGTACCACCAATGAAGGACTCATTCGTGTGTTCAATATATTTGTCAGCATTGTTCACCGATTGCATAAAACTGTCTTTCAAGTGGGGTTTGTACAATAGAGATTTGTTTTCAAATATCAACCATTTCCATCACATACAATCAGAATAATTTTGACCTGCCACATCAAAGGCTTGTGGAAGACTCAATGAATCCAAGTTTTTTTTTAAACTGAGTAATAAAATCTAGTGAAAATATATTTTATTCATGAATTTAATATTGATGTAACTTTAAAGATTTTTTATTTATCTCGTATGAAACTTTTTGAAAACAAATTTATCAATTTCCTCATCAAGGTTCTGATTTGACACTGATATTGTCAAATCCAGGTGCTTTCTTTGTATTCCACAAGCTTCTGTCCATTTATTGCACCTGTTAACGATTTGTTGGTTTTGAGTAAATCGAATATACTATTCATTTTACTGGATAATCTTTAGTGAGCAACTGATAAAAATGGTTTAATTTTTCAAACATTTTTCCTTGGCTTGTAGTTTCTATCCATTGTTTTTTATATTGTCAGAGACATATTTAATTTTAATATTTAGTAGAGCTTAATAAAAAATATATTACATATAAAAAATATCCACCTTTCAATTTATATTAGTATGTAATGGGATTTCATTTCCCACTAAAGATGACACACTAATTTTATTTTGTTTTTAGATCTATATTATGCAAGACACACACTGTGAAAATTAGTTAGAACTAGTAAATGGCAATCTTCTTCTGAGTTTATTTTTATTGCCAGTGATACAAAAAAATGTAACATGGCAAAGAAATTCTAAAAACACTTGGAGCATGAAACTATCACTAAGAACTTCATTTTATGAAAATAACTTATAGAATGTGAAATATTACCCTGCAGGTGTTCTGTCAATCATCCTCCTTCCAAAGTCCCGATGACCTCTAGGAGGAAAATTGGGATTGTAATTTGGAGGAGGTCCTCCCAACGGTGGCCTACTTGCATCAAACATTGGCCTCGCTGCTACATTGAAAGGCCTAGAAAACACAAAAAATTTCATTATACAACATTATACATAAAGATGACTAAATCTACATCTCACGGATACTGTATTTCTTCTTACCCTGGAGCCATATATGGAGCACCTGCAGGAGGTGGAAATCTATAATTCGGTGGTGGAGCTTGAGCTGCCGGAAAGCCACCCATTGCCGGTTGGATTGGTTGATAAACTCCCGGAATAGCTTGAATTGAAGCAGCCTGTCCCATCATGGGTGGAATGGAACCCATTGGGATGGTACTGTTATAAGCCGTAGAAGGGTTATATTTTGAAGTTGGTTCATCTACTGTTGGAGTTCCAGATCTTCTTTCAGGAGAACTGAAATATCATTAAATATCATTGATTATAAATCCCTATAACTTTCAATCTTCAATTTTAACGTCTCAATAGGAAAGGAGAAATTAAAATCTCTGCAGTGATAATTTTCATATAGTCAGAATTTTGTGAAATTTCGGTTCTTCTTTAAAAATGTATAAAAAACTTACCCAGATCCCCTAAAAGAGGGAGATCGTGGATGCCTTCTAATTTTTCTGGGAGACATGCTTCTATCCCTGCTACGTTGTCTTCGGTTTAAACCTATAAAACAGAATTGGCATCAACAAGTCTATTCTAAAGAGATCTAAGAAACAATTATATTTTTTTTTTGTTTCAAAAGATTATTCAATAATATATATTGCTCTGTGTATTTTTACCTTCCATAATCTAAAAAATATGAAAATTGTACTTGTGGAAGGGAAAAAATATGCAAAGAAGGTAGATAAAAAACGGATTTTCTCCATAAAAAATTACTTTCGTTCAGTGATTACTTACGTTCTTTTCCTTCTCTGGGTGAACTTCTTGAATCTAGAGGAGAATCGTCTTTACGTTTGTGACGCTCTTTAGGTGGAGGCGATCTTCTTGGAGAAACTCCAGGCGGACCTTCTATTGAATCCGATTCTGTTGATTTAGAAGGATCGTTGTTTTCATTTTCCTGAGAAATGAATGCATAACAGATGAATTTCCCAGCCATATATAAGCAAGTTTTTAATCAATTTTGATTGAAAAAGAATGCAATGACATTGTTCCGCCCTGTTATTCTAATAAAAATCAATTCAACAAACATTTTTCTTTGTCAGTATTTGGAAATATATTCAGTAACAAAATAAACTATCAGAATTTCGTGATAAATAAAGAAGAGTAAATGTCAATATAACATATGTTTAAAATAAGTTTTTTCCGTCAATCAGCTGTTGCCACGAACGACAACCATCAGAAGTCGAAACTTGTGCGAGCTAACGACTAACAAGGTCTTATATTTAAACGTGTGATTCCTAAGACGTCGTTGTTCAATTGTCAGATCAATAATCGAATACAACACAACTTGATGCCCCTCATATAGATACTGATATACTCGAAAGTGTTCAAAACAAGTTTTTAAGGTACTTTACATACAAACTGGAATATCATATTGGGGAATATAACTATGAAATTATAATAGACATTCTTGACTTGCATACTCTGGCTCATAGAAGATTAGAATAAAATTTTACACTAATTCACAAAATAATCAATGGTAGCATTAATTCCCCGAAACTTGTTGAACGTGTAACTTTAAATTTGAAATCTTCAAAGTATCCTTTTGTCATACCAACTATGGCCAGAATGAGTCAATAGGTAGGATTTTAGCAAGGGGTATACAAAGTGGCGAGACCTCTGAAGAAAGAAAAAAAAATTATATATCAATCATTAAAAACTCTTCACAAAGTTTTTTTCCAAATATAAATTAGAAGAAAAATCTATCAGAAACACTTATTTTCATTTATGAAACATCCCAATGAAAAAAAATCCATTCAAAAAAAAATTATTACTCATTTCATTCTACTTATTGACAGTTCTGAAGATTAAAAAAAAAAAAAACGGCATACCCGACTTTTCAGAGCTTATTCTTCATGATAATATAAAGATCTGATGAAAATATTCAGCAGGTTGGAATTTTATAAGTAGGGAAAGTCTAATTATTCTCAACTAAATAAGATAACAAAGAAAGGCTCGACATTTTTTTTAATATCGATAAAAGCATTCTTGCCATGCCTGTACTGATGATTAGGAGACAGAAGACTGAAGTAACTTTTCAATAATTATTGTTAATCAATTATGATTGCAGTCAGGCTTTTTTGAATGTTCATGAAACGATTGGCACTGGAGTTTTTCTAATTCAAGGTTGAATCTAGTTTAAATTGTGGATAATTTCAAAATTGCGATATTTTGGGGAAAAAGGCTATTAGAAACATTTTTAGATATCACCTTCGATAAAGGTGTGTTAGTTAAATTTGTGTGTGTGTATGATAAATTTTAAAATATATATATTTGTAATATACTATAGACAAATGTATGTCAGCTTTTTAACACTTTACTTCTGTCATTTTCAATTTGTTATTTATAATTTACTTTATTGTGTGAACACTCTATCTTGAAATGAGATATTTGTCAGCTCAAATGTAATTAACAGATGACTTGGGCTAATAAATTATTTAAAATATATATTATTTCCAATAATATCTGCGGATAGTTGTCAATATCTACTTGTGATCCTTTTTTATATAAGGGTATAACCTTTACCTAATTTATTTATTGCAATGCAATAAATAGTGGTTTTCTAATCTCACAGCAGTTTGTGAACAAATCACGAAGTAAACTGTTTTCCATTATGAATTTCAACAATGATGAATTTACCCAACGAAAAAGTTCCTATATCAGTGAAAAATAATCTTTTTGAGCCGAAAAGAAAAAATGTAGAAAAAAAAAACATTGATACCTCAGTGTCACTATTTTTCGGGATTGAAGCCAGTGAATTTTCGCAATTTCTTCCTGACCTTTAGCTGGCGCGAATGGCCAGCTTCTTCAGAGATTTATACATCATGAGTTAATATCTTCGATGTATAAACCTCTGAAGAAGCTAGCCACTCGCGCCAGCAAAACATCAGAAAAAAAATCCAAAAATCCACGCCCTTCAAAAACCGAAAAATAGTGACCCTGAAAACCTCGGCCGAGAAACCCTTAACCATTTTGTCAACATTCATTACTTCTTTTCAACTATACAATATCATAAAATTCTAAGAAATATAATTGCATCGAATTGAAAACATTTTTGTCAATGTTGTGATTCTATATTTTTCATCATCATTTTTCCTCATCTGTTTAGTATTATTTCCGTACGCCACTGCAAAAGACAGATTAAGGCAAAAACATCGGCAATTTCTGAGAATTTAGTGCCTACTATTTGGGAATTATACAAAAACTTAATGAATATAAATCAACTAAACAAAAATATGCCTGTTAGTTTTTATTGTACGAGGTCTGTTTCAAAAATAAGGTGAATTTTAATTTTTCTCGAGAAATATTTATTTTCTAATTGGTTCCCTTCAAATTAGTCCTTCTCATATATAATACACTTGTGCCAGCGTTTTTTCCAATCATCAAAGCAGTTCTGAAATGCACTTTTTGGTATGCCCTCGAGCTCTCTTAGTGATTCAGTGTGTATTTCCTCAACGTCGCGAAATGCCGTCCTTTTATGGGTCTTTTCAATCTTGGGAACAGAAAAAAGTAGCCGGGAGCTAAATCTGGTGAATCCGGGGGCCAAATCTGGTGAATACGGGGACCGAGACGAGATTACGGAGTTGTTCTTTGGCAAAAAAATTACGCACAAGCAAAGACGAGTGAGCAGGTGCATTATCGCGTTGCCAAAGCCATAAATTGTTTTTCCACAATACCGGACGTTTTCTTCATATTGTTTCTCGAAAGCGGCGCATAACTTGGAAGTAACTCTTTATTGATCATATGCAGCAAGAATTCTTGATGCACTACCCCGCTATAATAGAAGAAAACAGTGAGCAAAACCTTGACATTTGGAATGATTGGACTTTGGTTTCGATGTCATAACCACATATCCATGATTTGTCTCTGATTATCACCCTTTTAAGCAAACCTGGATCGTGGTTGACATCATTGAACAATTCCTGAGCGATGCTCATGCGACTTTTTTTTTGGTTAAACTTCAGCAATTTTGGAACGAACTTTGCTGCCGACATCATCAGCATTTTCTCTAATAGTAACTCGACGATTTTCCATAACAATTTTTTTCACTTTCACAACATTTTCATCGGTGGTTGATGTGCTGGGGCAAGCGCCCTCATTCACATCTTTTTGATCTTCTGTCAAAAGCTTGTATCAATCGTAAACATCTCTCTGAACAAGAGTACAATCACCGCATGCCATTGTCAACATGTCACCTTATTACTATTTTTGCACAGAGTTTGATCCTCTTTATCGATAGCAGAAAATCGGCGAACATGCAAAGCACTTCTAACTTTTATGGATGTCACTAACAAATTAAACATGCTAAACAGTTGAAACTGTGAACGTACGTTCTATACGAGTGTACAAACAAAAAAAAATTGCTAACTGAATGTACGTAGCTCGTGAAATTTGAACATTCCCCTTATTTTTTGAATAGACCTAGTAGAACTTTCTGACTGCACACATGTTTTTCACCTCAGGCACTAAAACATCTGTGTTCATATTTGAAAAGAAATAATATATTTTTGATGGCAAAATCAAGTGTGGGAGTTTTTACTTTATATAAGTAACTTTTTCAAGTTTCTTGTACAATCTATTTCACAGGTAAACGCTTTCATTAATGTATCATTAATGTTGGATTATTTATATCATCAATCTTACCTTGAGAAACTCAGAATTTTTGCTAGTCGTGGCAGATTCTGTGGAGTCAGCCTCTGAAATGACAGGTTTTTGTTCCGTTTCAACTTCAGTTATAGGAGCAACTTCACGTGGAGGTGGCGTGAGCTGAAATAGTTATTATTATGAAAATGCAGCTCAATAGCAGTAATAATTAATCACAGAATGAATCATTTTGAATTGTGAATTGTAGCATTTAAACTCTAGTTTGTTTATTATTATGTGGATCATATTGCCCTATATTTAATTTGAAATGAAATATTTTCTTGGTGAAACTTCCTTTTTGTTTTATACTTCATCATCAGGAACGTTAAATAACATTATATAGCATTTCTGTAATTTCTATGTAATTCAATGTTCATGTTTGAAAATCAGATGAATTTTTATTTCAGCTTGTAAGAAACCTCAGCATGTCATGATGACACTTCTTGTGAGGAGTCTTCATTGATGTATTAAAATTTTTTTTCTTAGGATTTTTTCACTTTCTGTATAATGATGGAGCAAGCAGAAAGTCAAAAAAGTATTTTCTCGTTCCCTATAAAGTGTGTGTCACATCGAGATCCCATTAATAGTTTGAGATGAAAGAGTAAAATTATCAAAAAATGTTTCACATGAAAGTTTCAGATAACAATACATTGGGTAGAAAATAAGTTCATTTAAATGAAATTACATAATGTAACGTGGGGTAAGTGTATGGTAAGGTTTTCAAATTTAACTTCATCAAGAGTTATGTTTGTTTGCTCTGGATATCTATGAATTCCCAGTTTTCAATTATTCATTCACGGGTTTAAAAACCCATTTCACTCAATAAAATAAAAAATAATGTTGGTTCCATACGGAGGAAAGGTATTCAAGATGATTTCTTACTGGCACGCAAAGCATTTTGTGAGACTTATCAGTGAATGATATGTGGGGCCGAAATGAAAGTGATGTGTCTAGAAGTAAACACAAGTGTTTTAATTCCTTATCATAATTAAGTGGGACTTGATTTATAGATTGAGATAATGCTTAGTTAATGTTTGCTTTCTTATTAGTCAGAGGGATATGCTTGAAGACAAGCAGTAAACAAATCTAAAGAAATGAACTTTAAATGTTCAAGTCCGCTTTGGATATACCTACACAGTAGGTTGAATGGACTGATGCCTATCAGAAAACAACTACTCCACTGGCTAATACCACGAACTGCGTTGGATTATATCCGACAGGCGTCAGTGGAAGAATCTTTACAATGCAATACAACTGAAAGAGTCGACCCTCAATTTTGGAACGGGAACAGTTGTAGACTGATTTCGGGCTCCTTAGCCACGCGTCAGTGCAAGATAGTGACCATCATCGATCTAAAGTCAATAAGATATTTATTCACCTTTGAACATTTTCACAGAAAAACAGTATCTTACAGTAGTCACACAACTCTTTTTTGTTTAGGTACGTCACAAACTACAAAAGATATTTAATAATAAAAAATATGTTGGTATATGAAAAATTTGATATTTACATATATAAAATCAGTCACATTTATACATATATCAGCAGTTATCACAAAATATGTAGTCCTCACTCTTGACATGCAAAAATATACGTATTTAGACTCATGAATAAAGAAAAATTTCATTTATATCATACAGTGGATTCAACAGCATTGATTGTTTTAGTTGGTATTTTAATTTTTTAGTTGTGTAATACTTCCATTCCACTGGTATTTGATTGTACAGTTTCATTGGCAAATATTCAGTTTGTATTTTTGTTTTTTCCTCATTTACTTTTGACATTCTATATTGATTTTTAACACTGATAAATTGCCCGAAATGACCTGATATGTCCTCTCTGATGATTCCAAAGTCTATGTAGCTGTTGAAATTTACGCAGATGCTATCAATACATGTGGCGGAGTATCCGGTAACCCTAGTAGGTCCACGTAAGAGAGTTTTAAAATTATGAGATACGAGTATATTTTGCAAAGTATTTTCTTCTTTGCTATGTGAGATAAAATTCACATCAAAATCCCCTAGTAGTAGAACTTCAGTATGGTTCCTAGTAATGAATTCCAAGATATTATTAAGAGAATTTGAAAATTTTTGAAAATCACCACGATTAGATCTATCGGTGTATACCAGCGAGGATGACAGTGTTCCATGTAAGTGCAATTTGTTACCATTCATTTAAAGTAGAACTCATGTGAATGATATCTGATTTTTATTTCACAACGAATGTTTGAAATACAAACAGAGTAGAGAAAAGTATCTTCTGTATAATTCAGTGTTCATATAGAAGTATATGTTTCGAAAGAATAGAGGAGCTGTTTCGGGAGGACTTTCTTTCAGTTTGAGTCTGAAAGTTACTTCTTTGCATGATCTACACATCCATGTATAGAGTTATTTATTTTAAATTGTTTACTTCCTTCCTTTCTTTAAAAGATTCTCTTGTCTTTCTTCTGTATCAAGATAGAGTAGTAGAAAGCCAAAAACTTTCTTTCCCAAAAATTAATCACTCTAAAAAATATAACCCCTTCAATTCAACTGTTGAAACATTTTGTAACGTATCAAGACAACAAAAACATGCAAGAGTCGCTTCATAACTCTGCTCAATCAGCATTCTTCAAGTGGGGGATCCCTTTGTATTCCGTCCTATAAATTGAACATCTTCAATCCATTAAAAATCGTTATTCCTATACAGGAGCATATACATATTTCACAATTCCAGAGATGCTGCTGGGTCGAAAGACTAATGCTGGAATTTATGCGTTTGTCGCCATTGCCAGAAAATTGTCTTTTTTGTAGAGATAAAGAGACAACAATATTGATGTGACCACAAAATCACAACTCGCATAGTTTTCAGAAAGCAAATGAAACTTTTTGCTCCAGAAAATTATTTTGCATGCATGACGAGGCAAACAGTCTCTATCCTTTGTTGAAAACACGTTTACATTACAGGTTTAGAGGTGAAGTCTCGGAGATAGGCTAATCTGAACGTTGTATATGTAACTGGAACTCTGCAATCTCGTGAACTGTATTTTACATACAAATGTTGCTGATTACTGAATGCTAAGCAGATTCTCAAAACATTCGGAGCTATCTCGCAGAAACATTAAATTTTCCTAAATGGATTGTGGAAGAGGCGGACGTTTATCTGTAGGTGTTTCACCGCAAGAAGATATAAAGTGTTCCGGAATGGAAACCAGTTGTTTGTTTTGAATGTAAACAGTCTTTTTGTTGCCAATTCAATTATATTCATTCATTGCGATCAATACCAAAAGGGTAATTTATTCACACAACATTTTTGGTTAGGTAAGGTCAGAAGTAAGTAGGCCTATTCGATCCTTCACCGTAACCCACAAGGGTTTATTGTGGCTCACACCTAGTCAAACTTGACCACATAAACCCAGGATCTTGACAAAGCCAATCAGTTCATTTGGTGTGTGATCTTTCATGTAAAAGTGTGGTTTTACCAAACTCTGAAAAGCTGTATCAGTTCGCAGCGGAGCAGGCATAAAATATATTGTAGAGTAACCGAATTGTTTGAGATAAAAACTGTATATTTTTTGTATGCGCTGGGCCGTGACCTTAGGAGATAGCAGTTCAGTTGAGTTTGGGCAATTAAATGGAATGTATGAAAACCGTGTCTTATTTTTGAAAGATAGTGAAGTACATTACACCAAACATTCCAAAAAGTTGAGTTTTCAACCTTTCTCTTTCAAATACAATACGTCATAATCGTGATTGAATTCGGGCTACTCTGTAAAAAGGTTATTCGTCAATGTTGAATTGGTATTTTCATTCAAAAACTTTTTCTATTCTCTTTTATTCTTCTGAAAAAAGTTGTCGGATATGAAATTATGGACAAGAGTCACAATACACTGAATTTCTATTTTTATTGTTTTTAATGAATTTACTCAATGTATTATTTGTTCTATAGGCTACGTTTAATTCTTTGCCTTCTAAAAAGAGATCGACATTAATAGTAGGATCACAAAAGTGAATTTGAGTTACATAATACTGAGTATCATTCTTTGAATCTGGGTAGACCTGGTTCAGAATTTATTTTTGCAATTTTTTAAAAAGAATTAAATCAATAATATCCACCCCGTAACCATTGTTGACACCAATATGTTTCATGAAAATTAATTTCCTTTGAAAATTGTTTTCTGAAAGTGAAATATTCAATAGTCTGTGAATCATACTATTGAATGCTGCTACTTTATGTTAATATGGATGTATAGATGTATTGAAAAATTGCAAAATTATGTTTATTATTGATTCTATTGATGGCTGATTCTGAGAAATTCATAGAGTTTTCCACTTTCATCTCAGTCGTGAGTTTGATCAAAAGGTGAATGAAATTAACGAATCACACAAAAATATCATTTACATTTCTGTATCAGTATGAAAAATTGTTAATTAGTCAATTGGTATGGATTTTTATCTTCATGATAATTTCAATTAACAAAGGACACAAAGGGTTTCCCATTATTAGACCTCGCTATAAAAGTAAATTAGATCCTCGCTATAAAAGTAAGAACTGTCATTGTAATGGTAATGAATTTTGAGCTAGGCAAATCTTCGGCAAATTTGAAGTTTCGAGTGTAAATATCAGATTAAAGTGGTTTCTGCCTGAAAGGCAATCAACTTGTCCAATTATTCATATTGACTAGTACTAGTACTAGTAAGATATAATGATTGAGCGTTGTTCTCGAAAATAGTTTTAGTGTTATCGACTGATTGGAAAGTATTATTTATACTGAATGTTGGTTTGGAATCACTGTATGAGTGAATTATTTTCATGAGCATTTTAGATACTTTCACAGATGGAGCTGTTACAAAGAACAGCACAGGTCCGATTGGAAAATTAGTTTTATGTAATTTGAAGAGAGAATGAAGTTTGGCTGGTTTTGTATTCATGGTACATGCGCTGCGTTTGTGAAATTCACACATCACTATCACTATTGACTTTAGTGTTCCTCTCACTTTTTTCTGATGAATGGTTGTTGGATCATCCTCCGGAATATCATGATCTTTCAAGTGGAAAACTCACATTGAAGTGTGTTTTTGAATAC
>WOGP01006730.1:0-12197 GCA_015342065.1 Leptinotarsa undecemlineata | reverse complement strand
TGAGCAGCTCCTCCCAAATATTTCTCCAAACTCGGTTATTGTTATGGATAACGCTTCGTATCATTCTCAGTTATTGACTACAATACCAAATAATAACACAAAAAAAGCAGATATTGTTGATTTCATGCGAAATCATGACATGGAAATACCCGAAGAGATTCCAACGAAAAAGGTATTACTGGCGACCATAAACCAACGTAATTTCAAAAAAAGAGTATATTATTGATTCGAGGTGTGAAACACGTGGTCATATTCTCTCACGTTTGCCTCCGTACTATTGAAATGGTTTGGGACACAATGAAAGAAAGCTTGCGGAAATGTAATCAGTCACCGACTTTGAATGCTGTAGTGGCTGTCAATATAAGGCGAGTGGTGAATGAAGTAGGTAATAGTGATGTGTGGAAGAACTGTGTGGCCCACGTTATGAAAGAAAACAATAAATAATATGTGCAAATTTCCATAAATCCGATCGTTATTCCACCTGATGATGATTCCACCTCATCCGAATATAGCGAAGAAAAATTCTGATTTTTCTAGCAATTTTTTTGACCTCTATTATTTTGTAAATATATGTTTGACGAGAATTCGATATGATTATTTGTGTTTACATTGTATTTTAGAGTATTCGACTCGGAAATCCACTACCTTAAATTTCGAAGTTTTTCATATTTACCCATGGTGAAAAAATTCAGTTGAGATAACTTTTGCATTGGGTGATCAATTGCTATGATGTAAGAATAAGTAACTGAAAAACTACCACTGAAAAATAATATGACGACGCTTATGTCGAGGTGGGAATTCCTTCTCTGTGCTATTCCTTTCGGTATTGGAAATACTATAGCAAAGACAAGGATTTAATCCTCTTGGTTTATTTGCCTGTCAATAAATAGACCAGCGCGCTGAAAACCAGATTATAATCTATTATTTAATGTACTATGCCATTTCTCACCAGTGAGATCAAGTTGAATTTCATGGACACCTTGTATTGTATATTCTCCTGTTTCACCAAAGGACAGAAGGTATTCAATATTCCTAGGCATCCGTCGCGTTGTTCGGAATCCACTGCGATATTCTCTTCTCCGAAGATGCTTTTCACTTTCAACACTGGAGTGATTCTTTCCAGATAGCAAGCTGAAATAAAAGGTCAAACTGGAAATTTTTGCGTAGAATCAATCCAAAACAAGCACTTTTCCCAATCAACAGAACTGCAGAAATTGAGATAGGGAAAAACACGCATCGAGAATAATAATGCAGTTCTATTGATTGAGATATGTGTTTGTTTTGGAAGCAGCTGTAGTGACACAAATAGGATTTGTGTATCATAAAAATACATCATTCTATCATATAGTTTAGAATATCAAAATATGTTTTTGAGTGAGTACCAGATTATGAAAAAGAAATATTTTTTTGAAATCTTCATAAGGCCGCCTCAAATATACCAATGTATGTGGTCAAAACATCTACTTCAAACGTTAACAAAGAAGATGAATATTTTTTAAATTTCTGAAATGATGTCGCGGTGTTTTACTGGCAAGTGATAATCTCATAATGAAAGGTCATTCAAGTACATCACAATGGACCATTAAAATTTCAGTCATATATGTCTTTTACATTGATTGAGGTTTGTCGATATATTCAGTGTTACTATCTTCATTCAGGTTTGAAGATAGTAACACTGATATATGTCTTTGTCTGTCAAAACATTCCAAAGAAAAAAAACAACCACGTAGTGACTGTTCTGGATAATATTCAAAAATATTTTCAACCACGAATCCTCCACATGTGTGATAACTTTTCACTTTAGACATATTCACCTAAAGATTCTCCGCCCCTTATCGTTATTATCTGGAGGTCAACTTTCTATTTATAATTCATAAATAATAAACCAGTGTATTCACCAGTGTGAATCACAGTGGAGATAGAGATAGCCATTTTTCTTAGCTGGTTTTCTGGAAAAATATATCTCAAAAAGTTTCGCCTGTTTTGGATAATTCCAGATAGGTTGATGGATATATTCTTGACTAAAATCACGAAAGCAATGAAAATATATTCTTTAAGTTCATCATAATAATTTAGAATACTCGAATGTTGAATCCTTCAATTGATATCTTTCCGTCTATTATTATAACTCTAATTTCATTATCCAACCACAATCACTGGAATTTCTATAATTTCTGGTTGCCACAAAGTACCTAGTAAATCTGGTATCATGCTGATTTCAATCGATTCTGTATAACCACAATTCAGGACTAATAAATAATACACGATTGTTGTACATGCTGCTACTAGAGTTTTTTTGTGTTTCAAAAGTCATAAAGCCTACAAATCGTCAACGGTTGCTGAATGTTGTTGGAGGGCAAATACCGAAGTTAGGAAATACCATTTCCGATGATTTTTGCAATTGACACCTGGATTCGGTCTTCAGTATTCATAAATCGGTTATTCATAAACAATGAATGTCAATGCATGTCACGAATCAGAAAAAAAAAGCTTAAACTTGGAACAATACGACAATATAAACTTTTTAATCCGAATAATCTGGAGGTAACCATGAAAAAGTAATGAGAACGAAACAGTGCGACTACTGCTCCCAAAGAACTCCAAATCAAAAACTTATTTAATTTATGCAATTCACCTGAAACTTTGTAGGTAGATTGCTATGAAATGGGTGGATCTATTTGACCCTTCATTGAAACCCTGAGAGTTCATTGTGTCTCGTACCTATTCGAACTCGACCAAATGAATCTAGCTTTCTAATGAAACCGATTACTTCATTTGGTGACACATCTTTCAGGTTATCTGACAAAATAGGGACTCTGCCAAACTGCTGAAATTTAAACCACTACCTGGTAGGCACAGAATATATATTTTGCGGTTAGCCATACAAATGTATAGCTTGTGAAGTAGGTCTCTTGTCTTGATTTGTCGATATTGAGGTTGTCGAATCTTTGAGGTGCAATTTGTTGCCCGCAGCAATCTTTAAACATGAGGGCATCTGTGAGTCAGCTATACCCTCCAAAATATAGTTTTCAGACATGCAGAGCTTCTTTGCTTCCGATTTGGTTGAATCATTGTTTGAGCGTACCCCTTTGAAGCGACTCAGATTCATAAGATATCTGGCTCTTGGGGAGGCAATCAGTCCCATCCTTGCTCCACCAACTAGCCTTCTAGGTTTGTTAACATGTTCAAAATCTGGAGAACTAAGAAACTCTTTCAAGTTTTGTTTAGATATTACAAGGGCAGCTGAAGTCATTTAGTTCACCTCCACATGTCTTCGGTAGACTCAGGGATGGATTTTTCGGATACTTCATGGTCTATAAAGAGTTCCACGAGTATAACTAATGGAAGGAGGTTCATCACGACAAAGCCTTGCATTATCGTAGCACGTCTTTTCGAGACGAGGGAGAGCCCGGTATCTTGAAGATTCCGTTAATGATACTGAGTAGACTCAGTTGAAATACGTATTCGAGATTCATCAGAGCCATAAGGACTAATAAAAAAAGATTATTAACTCTTTATCTATAGAGGAATGAATAAATTGAAACAGGTATATTTCTGGAGGAATATATTTTTAGGAGAGGAAAGTTTTGGTTTTCTGATTCTCCATCTTCATACAGAAAAAAATTATCCAGAAATGTTACTGCGTTTGAGATATGGACTTAGGCAAATATTATTGAATGATTGCCTAGTATCAAGATTATTAGAGTTGAGAAGAACATAGGAATAGTCATATTTTTTACTATGTTCTGAGGCGCTCCTCAGAAAGCGAAAGTAAAAGTGAAATGTTCAATACTTACGGGCATTAAAACTCATGCTTATGGTCACTTCTTCATTATTCTTGATTTTACATAAACTGTCGGTTTTGGAACAATTTGTAATTGAAACATTGGCTGGCATTGCATTATGATCCTCACCTGGATAATGATAAAATATTGTATAAATACTCAGTACGTACGTCGAAAGATTGTATTTAGGAAAAGTTTGCTCGAAGGTAAAATTTGAAAAATGATGGGATTGCATTTAAGGCGTTTTCATCCATTGAAATTGGTGTATGAGGGATATATGTAGATATTGTTTTTAAAAAATTCAGTTTGTCAGTTTGCCACAATTTTATTGAAATTTCAAAATCTTGACTACCGAAAATTATAATTACCTTTAAAAACTACTGCTGCTGATAGCGCTTGTCATTAGCATCGATTTGTGTTTATTTTAATCGATTTGCTTTGAAGGAAATGAGAGTGATTTTTCATTCTATTTTTTGTTGAAAAATAATACAATTCATTTTGTTTATGTTTAAAATAATACGTCATTTCCATAAAGATAATATAAAGTTGTATAGAAAACTGTCAACAAAATAAAATGAAGATACCAATGATTGAGAAATTCTTCTAGTGTAAAATAACAATTGTCTAACAGATATTCTTTCAGTGTTGTTTTTTAATTATACAGTTGCTGTGAAGCCTCAACATATTCAGTAAAACTATTGTAACGTTTTGGAGCAATGTAGGTATTCTGGCTCAGAATAAGTCACTTTTAATTTCGCCATTGGGACATTGAGATGGTTTTTAATTCACGTATCGTGGTGGTGAATATTATTATTTATTGTGAATTTTGACTTATTTTCAATCACATATTAACACACTTCAAATATATACTGTTTACAGAAATCTTTTTGGGAAATATTTGCCATGCAACGTTTAATGCATTTTTGTACAACGAAAACGTTTTATGCTGAAGTTGACCCTCCCAAGAAACAAACACCTTACCTAATTCTAAAGTCTACATGAGCATAGTATATACTAAATAACTGAACTCTAGTCAATATCGATCTTGAATTAATGAAAAGAAACTTCAGAAAATTGAGTTCAGATATTAGATGTTGGCAATGACTATTACGATTCAAGAATTCATCCAGATAAATACCTAAAAAAATATACTTTTATTTCCGTTGAAAAATAAATTGTGCCCATTAAAAAAAATATGTACTTGATTTAATGCTTTTGAACAGTAATTTTCTAAAACTGTAGTATTAGGTGCAGAGAGGTGTTAAAACGTCAGCATAGGCTGTATAACCACTGTCTTAAATCATAGATTCAATGCTGTTTACATAGAGAATAAACAACATAGGACCTAATATGGCGCCCTGTGGTACACCTATTGTCATGTTTCTACGTTCAGAGTCAGATTTGAACGTACTATCATTTTTCGTCCTTTGCATTGACAGAAATTGCTCCCAGTTTGAAAATAATATTTTTTTCTCCTTTTCCACCATGACATATTCTCTAAGTAATAGTTTTTTCTTCAGGATGTACTTGTGAGGTCGATTCACGTTCGATTAAATGAACCAGAAGTTTTATTGAGTCCTTTGATGTTTTGAGAACACTAGCTGATTTGAATTATTTACTTTTTTCGCAAAGATACTTACATTCAGTGATGGTGACACTGCCAACAGTACTCATTGTGGCGATGATGGCAAGTATTATTTTAACTGAAGTACTCATTATGTCTTTGAAGCTTGTTTGAAATATAACTAATGGTGTATTTTCTAATTTAAGATTGTTTATATATACTTACCTGCACCAAGGACTTTTTTAATGACGTTATCATATTATCTTTGAAAATTATTATGTGTATCAGAAGATGATTGATACACCCGAGATTTGAGAAATGATATCATTATAATTTTTTTATTAACAATTAAATAATAATACTTGAAAAATACAAGTCATGAAACTATAAAACAGCAATGCAAATTAATTGGCGCTCTTGGCAACTTCATTTATTCCAGTGGAGCATTTGCTTTTTTAGCTGCAGGAAAACCCAGAAAAACCTGCAGCATCACATCATCTAAAGATCTTGTTTCTGCTAAACACCAGTCTGGGATTCAAATCTTTTGAAATAATGTTGAAACTTGGTGTTTAGGCTCTCCTGGCATGGTGACACAACACAAGTACCACAGAAAAATCTTTAAGGTGCCTTAACAGCGACGCCTGAGCGAAAGAAGCAATTCACGTTGGATTTAAATCGCTTGAGACTAAGTTCATTTGAAAAACCGTTCTCAGAAAATTTATTCCTCACAAACGCAGTTATTCAACTGAAAGAGTTGGTGGAATCAAGAGTGCCAAGTATCTATAAAAGAGAGATAAATCTCCAATATTTCTTCGATGTTCCAGACTATCAAGGTTGCAAATGATGTTCGTATCTTCAATCAGGTGAACGGCTCTTTCCTTGATGAATCCAGTGTGCTTAGGGGCTCAGCTCCATACATGTGAATACTTCAAAGAAGCTTTGTAAAACATTAATAGTTGCTCAGGTTTGTACAGTTTCCTTGTTTGGAACAGTGTTTCAAGCTTTTCAGCAGCAGCCTTTACAATTGCAGCGACATATTGGTGTCCAATATAACCCCCAACAAACTTATAGATGCAGAAAGCGGAATTGTCTCACCTGATACTATTATATCCGGTTTGGAGACAATTATGTTTTTGGAATAAACCGATGCTTGGATTTTTGTGGCATTGAATTGAACCTGGTTACTTCCACCCCAATTCGAAATCATCTCTAAATCCTCCTGCTGCCGGTAAAGATGTGTATTAGCAGCTAATGTCCTGGAATCCACTTGAAATAAAAAGACAAGTGTGATGTTGCCAGAAAATCAATATATTGGATTATTCGTTTCCCCCAATAAGTTGCTGATATACAATAAAAATAGGGTTGAAGACAATATGGATCCTTGGGAAACACCAGCGTTGATGGTGAGAGTATTCGAGAGATATCTATCGATCACCACTTGCAGAGAACGTTCTCTCAGGATGCTGGTGAGCCATATACAAAAATGATTCGACAAGCCATAGCGTCGAAGTTTCGTCAGCAAACTCTCATGCCACACACGATCAAAGGCTTTAGAAATATCAAGCGCAACAATATGGGTGACATCAGGAACGGACGTCTTGTTGGTATTTTCAAGTGGTGTTTTTGGTGTTTCAAAATTAGTCCGACTAGGCGTTGTCGAAAAGTAATTTCCGGCATTGTGAATTCAAGTGTGGTGGATGGTAGTGTGGTGTCTTTTCCAGGAAATCGATTGTTTCCGGATTTATTAGCCGTGGTCTGCAGGTTTTTATACCTGACGTTTTGTCTTCTACTGCGCAGGCGATGCTTCAATGGTCAAAGTTTGCTGCGATGCGAAAACTAACAATAGTCCGGGTGCGTTTGTACTTATAATGGAACTAGGTGTCGGTCGGTCGATTGCTTTTGTACTTGATTGGTCTCACTCTTCTCCAATTATTGGGAGAATTTTCGTGTTATGAAATGCCGTTGTTATCCATTGCTTGTTCTAGTTCAAGTTCTCTTCCTTATGGTTAAAATCACGCTTATGTTTATATATTTCTATTGCATTTCTGTATAGCCCCGGATAGTATCCTCTATTTTTATCAAGAACTTCTGGGCGTCCGAAAGCAATGTCATGGTTGCCCTCCGCAACCGACAATTTATTTGTTTGGCCATAGCTGCAATTTCTTTCTTAATCATTCATGGTTCTGATGTAGAACGAATCACAACTACATGATATTCGGTATACTCTTGGGGTCTTTGCTGCAGTTCAGCAAATCAACCATGAACAACTGCACGTAAACATTTTGCTGTTGAAATATCTGGAAAACACCAAAAACTGAAGCCTAGTCGAATGAATTCGCAGGCATCAATAATGTGATTATTGATAATGTAGATGAAATTTTTGCCTTGCAATTTTTATCTGCGGTGAATGTTCGATTTACCGGTACTGAAATTATTTTACTATTAATATGACCATCCCTCTCCAAATTTTTTATGTGACCGGCCTGGAAACCACTAATAACAAAATCACACAATCAAACTTTTGTACAAATTCGGAAGTAAATAAAACAATGTACCTTCACAATCGTTTCTGAACATAAAAAAAGCAAGATATGTATAACTAATCCCAAAAACGTTTTAGGAATTTTTCTTCTAACAAATGTAAATGTTGAAAAACAGAAAATATCGAATGTTACCTTCAAATGTGAATCAAATAAGAGAGAATAGTTGTTAAGTTGATGAGAACAGTAATAGTAACCGTCTATTGAGCACGTTCCCAACACCAGAATAAAAATTACGGTGTCTCGACTCGCGTTTCGCTAATTAAGTTAGCGTCCTCAGCAGATTATTATGTTCTGATGTTGGGAAAGTGTTTTGAACAGATTCATTTTACGCCAGATGTTCCAGTACGAACTATTAAACAGTAACCTTAACAATATCCGCTACAGTAACAGTACTACCTAATGGTAGCAGTAATAGTAACGCTAACGATGCCGATACCCAGTAACAGCAATAACAACAATAACACCAACTGTGGGATGTCTTTCTATATGAACCAAGGACGATTTTTTAAATTTTTAGAAGACTGTCTTGGAATTATCTACACAAAGAAACCTGAAAGAGGATTCTGAGATTTACTCTGTAATTCATCGGCACTGCACGATAAATATCTCAATTAGGTCCCGTCTTATTATCCTATTATTCTGTAGACGCCAATGCGATTGGATAAACTCTCAACGAAACAAGGTTTCAGTTTAGGTGTATGAGAGAATTATTTGTGTTGAAAAATTGAAGTACTTTCCTACAGTGATATCTTCTGGTGGTTTTCCATAATTTATCTCTATTAGAAATATATGATTCAGTACCCATGTACTAGAACTGCTCATTTGAGTGTATTAGATAACAACGATCGTCATCAATTCGAAGTAAATAATATTTACGATTCAAAAATATCCAATTTCTTATCTCTAATACTCATGACACCTTTGAACCTAGCTAATGGTAGTAGTAATAGTGACGGCAACGATAACAATACCCACTAACAGCAATATTAACAAAAACAATAACTGTGAATTGGTGTTCTATATGAACCAGGAAAAGTTTAAACAAATTTTCATAAAATTGACTTGGAATTAACTACCCGTGGGTTGGGCTACCTAACAGGCACGTCTCCAGGTGGCGGATAGGGGAACGGCCAGGAGACTGAAGGCCCTATCCCGGAAGCCAATGTGGCTTTACGGTCGCCAGACTTCTGGCCAGTGGTAGAAATGGTGAGAGGAACTAAAACCCCCAAAAGCCTTTGCAAAACATGCCACCGTGGACCAGCCCACCCAAGCTAAAGTGTGAGGAATCGTACCGCCAGCTGAATGGCCACAGAGTGATATGCGGTTACAAACGATCCCCTTGGGAAACTTGGCGAAACCTCATTGTAATCAGCCTACCTCTGGTAATGCGGAACTCTTCCCTTGCTACTCGTGGGAGCACACATGATTGAAACAACAGAAACAACAAAAACAAAAACCAATTACGAGGTTGGACAGAAGTGCTCACCTCAGTCTGAAGCGGTGGCTGGGGATGAACAGCTTGGAATGAGGCTTGACATAGCAGATCACTTCCAACAGCAAGGGCACTTCCTGCGGCGGGTGCCAAGAGCTCCGCCTTAAATAAAGGCAAGGAACCGGCTGCTCCTGCAGAAAAGCTCCCTCATTTGTGCACCTCTACGAAGGAAACCCCAAGAAGAGAACCCTAAGAAGGTTGAAGAAGCCGCGCAACTACAGTAATATCGCTGCACCTTCCAAAACCTTCGCGAAGGCCACCGTGAGACACCTCAAGGTTGACTACACCTGCCAATATTGAGTAGATGTCTCCTAGTGACCTGTTCACTTCCTGGAAAGGACAGTATGGACAATGACTTAGGAGGACAACTCCTCGGGAGGATGTACAATGGATCACATGTTGCCTAAGTGATGCGAGCCTACACTCATCCCTACTCTACAGTTACTGGAACTACATAAAGAAATCTACAGTGATATCTTCTGGTAGTCTTCAACAATTTATTTGTATTAGAAGTAGGTGATTCAGTACTCATGTACTGGAACTGCTCATTGAATGGATCAGATAAAAGTGTTCGTCATCAATTCGAACGTAAATGATATTTGCGATTCAAAAAAATTAAATTTTTTATCTCGAATACGTATGACATCCACCTTTGAACCTACCTAATGGTGGCAGTAATAGTAACGGTAATGATGACAGAAACCACTAACAGCAATATCAACACTTACAGTAAGTGTGAATAGTCTTTCTATATGAACCAAGGAGGGTTTTACTGAATTTTCAGAAAACTGACTTGGATTTAACTTCACAAAGGAATATGAAGGAACTGGCCGATACTTGATGGAAATCCATAACAAACGTATTAAAAAAAACTATTGTGAGATTTTCACCAAAAAGATTAACAAAAACGCAACACGTGTTTCCCCATATAATGGCTTCTTCGGGCGTATTTTTTCTAACTGTATTCAACATATTCAATGCTTGATATACCTAATTTAACGATTTGAAGTACCTACATTTCAAGTACCTGTGCCTTACCTGGGTTTGTAATGAATCAAATTTTCTGAGCTCATATCCCAAGTATTTTATAACATGGATTTTTTCAATTCTAATTGATCATTCAGTAAATTACCCGAGTTATTGAATCTATTAATTTCTAAACATTCTAGAAGGTTGAGTTTCAAACTTTTCCCTTCTAAATGTAACACGTCGAATTCACGATTCATCACGTCATTCTGCTAAAAGGTGATTTGCAAATTTGGAATTGGTCTTTCTATTTACAAAACTACTTCTATGGTCTTTAATTCTTTGGGACAATGTTTCTCATTTTGGCCAATATACAGTTCTGGGCAATAGTGACAAGTCTGCTTATATACTCCTGATCTATCAAACACTGAAGTGTTGTCTTTATTGTTTTTAATGAATTCACTTAGACTATTATTCCTTCTGTAAGCTACGTTAACGCATTCCTTCTTCAAAAACCGGGCAACATTATTGGTTGATTCGCCCAAATATGACAATATCGTATAACTGACGTTATCGTCAAATTAAAGATTCGATAACGTCAGTTATAGGACATTGTCATATTTGGGTTAATCAATTGATAATATTGCCTGTTTTTTGGAGAAACAATGGGGAAACATAGCTTACAACGAATAATAGTCTAAGTAAATTTATTAAAAACAATGAAGACAAAACTTCGGTGTCAGATAGATAAATGGTAGGTATAGAAGCTGACTTGTGGCTCGCGCCCAAAACTGTATATTGGCCAAACAGGGAGAATACTTTCGCAAAGAGTCGAAGAGCATAGAATCAGTTTTGTAAATAGAAACACTAATTCCACACGTGTTACATTTAGAAAAGAAAAGTTTGAAACTCAGTCTTCTAGAATGTTTAGTAATCAATAGTAAAAAAAATTCGGGTAATTCATTTAGAATTGAATAACTCCCCATTACTGAATATTTTTCAAAATGTGGAAACTGAGACATAACCTCAGATAATTGAACTGTAGGTACTTCAAATTGTAAAATTAGGTATATTAGGCATTAAATATGTAGAATGTAGTTAGAAAAGACACGCCCGAAGGAGCCATTATATGATGAAACACGTATTGCGTTTTTGTAAAACTGTTTAGTGAAAATATCACGTTACACAAAGAAATCTGAAATCAATTTTAACGTAGGAAAATAATATTTACGATTCGAAAGTAATCTAATTCCTTATCTTGAACACTTATGAAACCTTGCGTTTCAGAGTGACATTCAAAAAATATTTTGGTTCCTGAAATGGTCACAAAGCAAATATATTTGTTACATGCTCTCAACTGCACAATCAAAGTGACATCATCAATAAATATTAGTAATACTAGTAACAACAATATAGGTACAGCGATGAGTTGGCGCCATTGGAAAGCAGGAACGCAACTTATACTATATATTTTCCTCAAGATCCTTCTAGTTTGGTTGATTACGCTAAGTTACGGAACTGTAGGTATCTTTGGGAGTTATTACCATTGCCTATCCAGAATTGCAGGCTAATAATAATAATAATAATAATAATATGTCTTTATTCATCACAAAAAATGTACAAATTAAATAAAATTCAAAGAAATGATGAATAGGTGGAGTTCAGCTTTGAGAGCTGTTTTTAAACCAAACCTCGATTGGTATGTATTTTCATTAGTTTTTATAATATTCGGATATGTGAGAAATTGCCAAAATCTTTTTGCATATGTCGTGCCCCATCACTGTCGTGTAAGAAACATGTCTTTCAACCTTTTCTTAAAGTTTCTCAATGAACTTTCTTTAAAGTCA
>WOGP01006729.1:0-12197 GCA_015342065.1 Leptinotarsa undecemlineata | reverse complement strand
TCGTTTACAACAGCAGGAGGCCGAGATTCCGAAGCATACACTGAAGGACGCCCCTCTCGAATATTCAATTGCTCTTATACAGCTACCTCCAGATCCCACTGGTGTCTTTGGAGAACACATATTGTCATATCTTCTATACCAGTCAAGTCTAGAAACTAAAACTATTTCCGTTTGTTCTGTTGTAAGCCCCAAACCCCCATTATCACCAAGAAAGCCCATTTAATTTTTTTGTTTAGCAATTACACGTTTCCAATAGAAAGTAAAGTATATGGACAGAAAGTAAATAGAAAGTAAAGTATATGGACAGAAACTAAGAACTATGTTTACTTCTTCATCACCAAAACAGCGACCAGCGAATGTAACTACCAAAACCGTAGTTGTTCCACTAGAAAAATTTTTGTTCGAAATCTATACATATGTAGACTATGGAAGTTATTTCATCTTGATATTCCTCTGAACCTAGAACTATGAGAGACTGTGTGGTTCAAGGACAATACCTGAAATTCCAATCCTTTAGGAAGATATAACCCCAAAACCAAAGTTATCGACAACCCGTGATTCATGTCCGAATGAATGTTTTGGAAATTAAATTTCGTCCCGCAATGGTGGCCGAATAAAAAAGGATACTTCAGCTCATAGTGTTTTTAATTTCGTGGAGGACATGTAAACGAATTTGTATGTGTTTCTGGATGACGACGGATTCATTTTAGATTCCATTACGATCATTGTCGACGCTTCGTGATTGAATTGCTTTGAACAAAGCCAGATTGAGAACTCCATTCCCTTTTTTTCATCTTAGTTTACTCGAATGTCAATATCCTGTGAAGAGCATATCAACGAAATGTTTCTATATGAGCATGTGTTATAGTGAAAAGTGATGTTATTCTGCTAAAAAATTTGAAATTATGTCCGTATTTTCCAACTTTCCTATCTTCTACATAAATTGCTGTAATTGTATTCCTGATATGTTAATGATTTATCTCTTGAATATTCAGAGAGTTGAACATTTTCCAACGTGATTTTTATATCACTGCTTTTTGCTGAAAGGTCTTGAAGCTATTCAAAATCTATGAAAGACTTGAGAAAAGTTGAGTATTGCAAAGAGGATTCTATCCACTGGGAGAAGGAAATATTAGGAGCAGATAGTTGTCGGTTCACAGATGGACCAAGAACACCTTTAGGTTCTGATGCAGGTGTTTTCAGTCGCAGACCCAGGACAGATATATCAATCTGTCTAAGGACCTATGCGACTGTATTTCAAGAGGAAATCTGTGCTATTGAATTGTGTGGGGAGAGATTGGAAAAATGCAACCTTATACACAATAAAAATTTTCTCGGACAGTCAAGCGGCATTGGAAGTACTTGGTTCCCATAAAGCAACGTCCAAATTGGTAGAAAATTACCATAAACGACCCTCCTCAATAGATAGACTCAACAAAGGGTATTTGGTCTGGATTTCTGGCCATACTGGCCTACAAGGAATGAGGTTGTTGATTCTCTTGCAAAGGAGGGTGCTGCAAGCAGCTTCATGGAACCGAAACCTTTCACTGGCGTCGCTTTGAGCTTTTCTAAACAAATATTGAACACCTGGATGGCAAGAAGATTCATGAATTTCTGACAAAATCACAAAATTGGTTCACTCCAAGGCGTTCATTCATCCTTCGAAGCTTGAAACCGGACAGTTGTTGGACTATCGTAGAAATGAACTACGATGTCTATAACATGCCTTCTAAGAGGTCACTGTTGTCTGAATCATCATATACAGGAACTCTAACTCCGGAATATCCTCCACGGCGCCTAGAACCCTGACTGGGAAAATCGGAAGCTTTCTTCTTGGGATCCTTCTTGGTACTTCGCCGGGCGTTTAGGAGGTGGCCAGGGTCTGTGTTGCGGATGTGTTGCTGGTGCCGATTGCACTGATGATATATTTGCCTTGGACTTCCTGAATTTATAAATCCGTTGGGGTTAGTTCCATGGTGTTAGATCTGTAAGGAAGGTTGTGTATGTTCCGTAGTATTCTTTTCTCTATGGTTCGTATGCGGTGTGTCATTCTCGTGGGATTGCGCAGTAGGTAATGGCTCTACAGTCCATGATCGGTCTCATGAGCATCTTATAGATGTGCAGAAGACTTTTGCTGTTGCATCTTTTGAGCTTGTTTCTCAAGGCTTTCAGGTCGGTTTTCCAGTTGAGAGTTCTCGTGAAAGTAACCTCCGGGTAGGCTACCAGAGACTTGGAGCGTGAGCTGTTTTTCTATGGGTTGGATGTTGGTGTTTAGTCTTGGTTGGGTTGTAGCGTTTGGATGTCTAAAGAGGATTGTTGGGGCTTCTGTCGGGTTGATTTTGATGCGCCACTCGTTGCATCAGAGCGCCAAGTGGTTTATTATGTCTTGTGTTCGTGGTTTAACAAACTGCTTCGAATGGATTTTCAATCAATTGTTTGTGCGACTCACAGCTGCCTACAATTCATGGCAATAAATGATAATAATAGATTCATACCTGAATGGCAACTAGATTAATGAAGAATTTCATCAGTTTGGACTTCCATTGTCTAATATATAAAATGATTTGAAATCCCTGAAACAACTAAAAAAGAAGAATTTAAAATGAATAGCTGGAAATAGCAATTACATTAAGCAAAAATAATCTGAATTGAAATAATAGTGAGATAAAATACGAGTAAAATTAGAACGATTGTACAAAAAATAAAGAAATACAAACAAAAAGTTAAGAGATTCCAAGCCACGTTACTTCACGACGTTTCGTTTGTTAGTATCTAAAATCGTTTTCGAGTGATGACTGGATTGATTCCTGTGAGAGATGACTATTTATGGGTCATTCGAGTACTTTCACTTATCTCCGCTTTTCATTTTTCCCGCTTTACTGGTTCAGTGGAAGATGACCGTTTAACGTTTAACCAAAACGTCTGAGAATGGCAATTCGTTGTGGAATTCCTTCTCCATTGTGAAAGTGATGGAAGGTCTCATGCTGTTGATGTGTTTCAGGAAGGCGTCTATTTCAGTATTCCCATGATTCCATATTATGAAGGTATCATCAATATATTGTAATGAATCTGAAGCCGGCCCTGACCGATATCTCATCCATCAGACGCAAACCGCAGCAAAAAGAATGGATGAGTACCGAAACCGCTAGAGGTCTCTAGCATGTTCGTTACCAATATAAAAGGTCGGGTTCCCGCTCAGAGAGGAAGTCTGTATCTAGAAAGCGAATCGTGCGGTTAACAAACAGTGAAGATGAGTTAAGCATTACTTGCTAAGTGTTGTATGTATATTAGTTGTGATAGTGAAATATTGTTAAAAATAAATTTTTTCAAGACAGTTGATTCTTTGATTCGTTACAATATCTCAACCAGACTTGAGGTTTCTTGTGACGCCACAATAAACCCCTGCGGGGTTGCAGTGAAGGGTCGAATCGACCTAATATGAATATGGGTCTCCAGTTTGTATCATCTTTCAGCAATTCACGAATCAATTTTCATTTGAACTTTCCTTCTGTCGTACGTCGATCTGATTTTCTCTTGACGAAAATGTAATTTCAAACATCAGATATAGTGAAACGTATAGTTTATAAGGTTTTCTCGCTAGAAGCGAACAAAATCAGTTGCTACGACTGTGATTAATGGAGAAATGTCATTTGCTTTTTCAGTTGTTCCCGGTTTCCTTCGCGTTTTGTTTCGCAATTTAATTTAGAGTGAACAATTTTCAAATCATGACTTTTAACCCAGATTGAACTGAGAATTTGTCGTAAAACCCCAGCGCCTGATGAAACTCCATAGACTCCGTCTAATCTTCAAAAGTCTTGAAATAGTTATTGTTTATTTTGAAACAAGAAGTGATGTTTCGTGGTTTCCGTTGTAGTCATTCATAGAATGATAGAAGCTAGTTTTGAAATCAGTTAATACTTCGTTATAGATTATAAAAACAAACTCAATCACAGGAATTAGACCGCAGCCTTGTGGAACTGAATTTGATGAAAAAATAAACTGTGTCTTTCAGGAATGTAGTTACGTAGGATTTAATCCAAATATTGATATGAAATGGGATTTACAGCTATAAATATTCTGATTAGGAATTTATGGATTATCGAATGCGCTCGAAACTTTTTTCAATACATTTATTTTCCATATAGCTGAAAACATTCGATTGGACTTTCATGATTCTTCTTGAAAAAGTACTTCACTATAGTATTCGTTGATTAAATCCCACCCAGAAAATTGCAAAGTATAAGTGGAATTCCAAACACTGAATTGTACTCCTTTCTCAAACATTAAATCTGAATACTGCACTGGTGTACCTCGAGGATCCATAGTCGAACCTACTTTATTCTTGATTTACATAAATGACTTGGTACAGAGCTATTCAAAAATGTCGTTCTTTCTATTTGCAGATAATACAAGTATTTCTATTTCAAAAAGAAATATGGATGAATTGGTGTCAGATTTATAAACTGCAATGATTGACATTCTAGTTTGATCCACAGCAGATTCAATAAAACAGTTAGTATGATTATTCACCTAAATAAGTCTCATTATTTCAGCCTACGAAAATATAGCAGTATGGAGAAACAATTATCCAAACGAACCCTTTTTGTCCCCAAGAAGGCGCCTCAGATGAGATAATTGAAAATCGTTTCTTATTGTGCAACTAAGATCTACGAAGCACCCTAGATACCAAATTTTAGCTTCCTAGGACTCACCAGTACGAAGAAACAGAGATTAATAAGTTCCTTTCGCATTTATAAGTATAGATTCCAGTAAAATTTTGGGGAAATTCCTGACATTCAATTTGAAAAAGAGAGCTTTTTTGGGACTCTAAAGATCAGTTTCATAGAAAAAACATTTCCTCAAGTTGAGAATTTTTACACCGGCCAATATGTACTTATTCGAAGTAAGCATAGCTGCATTCAAAAGAAAACGAAATTTCACCAAAATTTCTGACTCACAATTACAACACTCGTATCAAGGACCCTTTTTAATTCCATCATTCAAATATGAAGTGAGTCAAATAGGGCCATTGTAGATATTTGTTTGGAATATTAAGTCTATCCATTCCCAATTGGAACGGCAATAAAAATAAGAGTACAGTCATGAACATTTCTTGCCTGTGGCCCCTAGTCGCCCAGATAGTTAGTAAACGTGCTATCAAATGTAGTTGAGGAATGAAGGCTCGGCTAGCTGGACTGGCTGAATACAAATTTTTGTCCGTTTCACAATATTTCTTTATCAGTGCCGTGTGTTCGTACAGTTAGTTGAGGTAGTGAGTGGTTTTGCAAACCGATTTTTGAAAATTTTTCTAGAGATCAATTACCCTAACACCAACCGATACTTTTGCACTCGACGCGCGTTTCGCTAGCAATGTTAGCATCTTCACGAGAATCAAATTGATACTGAATCTAAAGACAAGGGTTAGCTCTTTATATAGCTCAAGTTTTTTGGTCCGACGTGGACAATGTTTGTTGAATGATGATTATCCCAATTAATTTTTTGGTAATTAACTAGTGGAACCACTACCTGCAAATTAATTTGTCAACAATAGATTAAAAAGCAGACAAATTAATTTGCAGGTAGTGGGTCCACTAGTTAATTACCGAAAAGTCAAAAAAATTAAACTAGGTGAAGAAATTACCGTTGGCTTACCACTGGGCCACCTATAAATCCTGTTTTTTCGTAAGAAGAAGAACTAGCAAAGTATGCACGTGGAAGAACGAATTTTTGGCTTAACTACTCTCGATTTAAGGCGGCTGGCTTACGACTTGGCCAAAAGAAATAATGAAAAGCACAATTTTAATACAGAGAGAGAGAGAGAGAGAGAGAGAGAGAGAGATAGCAGGTGTTGATTGACTAAAAGGATTTTCAAAAGGCCATACTGAATTATCGATTCGTAAACCAGAGGCAACATGGGATTCAACATAGTAGCAGTTGGAAAATTTTACCAGTTTCTTGGTGAAACATATGATGCATTTCATTTAACTCCAGATAAAATATATAACTGTGACGAAACTGGCATTTCCGTTGTTTCAAAAACTGAAAGCAAGATAATAGCTTTAAAAGGTAGAAAACAAGTCGGATCATTACCTTCTGCAGAGAAAGGTCAAACTGTAATTGTAAAAATTTGTTTCAATGCCGCTGGGACATACATACCTCCACTCATTATTATTCCGACACAGCGTATGAAAGCCGAGTTGCTAGACCGTGCTCTCCCTGGAGCAACATCAGTATGTAACTCAAAAGGCTGGATGACAGCGGAAATATTCACCATTTGGTTCAAACAGTTCATCCAATTTTCAGGAGCCTCTCCTAGCAATGGAATGTTGCTGCTTCTAGACGGACATGTCAGTCATACTCAAAATCTAGATGTTATAGATCTTGCACGAAAACATGGAGTTGTAATAATTTGGTTCCCTCCTCATTGCCCATATAAGTTGCAACCAGCTGATGTAGCTTTAATGAGGCCTTTAAGTACTTACTATGACCATGCCGTTTCAAATTGGTTGAGATTGTATCCAGGACGTGTGATCACCATGTTCCAAATAAGTGAAATATTTGGGCAAGCTTACATGCAAGCAGCTACAATGTCCACAGCAATTAACAGCTTCAGAGAGTGTGGTATATGTTCATACAACCAAGACAATTTTAGTGATGTTGATTTCATGTCTACTGAAACTACAAACATGCCATTAGTTCAAGACAATGCAGATACGTCGAAGTCTATCAACCTACCGTAAATAGAGAGCAACGCACACATAAATCCTCATCCAGGCCATGAAGTACCAACCCCGTCAAGCGTTGTCAACGTTTACTTCATGGAGATAGAGCCTCATACTACACCTGAAATACTATCCCCGTCAAGTTATACAAACCGTCCCTCTCAGAGGCAGCCACTCGTACATCTGAAACTCAATCGATTCAAAAAGATCTTCTTGTACCTGTTATTTCCGAAATTCAACCTATGCCAGTTCAACTATCCAATACTGATTGTCCACAATTATTTGAAGTGCAAGCAGGAAGTTTCATGCAAATTCGTTCTCTCATACGAACCGTCTGCCGTGATTTAACTTCTAGTTTCGAAAATGCTCCACCTAAAGAAGAAAATACCTACAGAATACGTTACTACCAAAAATTATTAACTTCAGAAAAAGACCAGGCCATACAGTTCAGGACAAGAAGATAGCGTTTGTTTTTATCGCAATAATATAAACCACACTTACCTGAAATTCACCAAAAATTGGGTAAATTGTCAACTATGTGAGCGATGGGCTTATTCTGCATGTGCGAGGGTGGATGATGAAAACTTAGAAGAAGTACTCATATGCATGTTCTGTGAAGATGAATAATAAACCCATCTTGCCCCCTTAACCCCATCATATCCCATTTATCATTTCCACATCGTACCCCACATACGGGACAAGACGAGTTTTTTACGATCTCCTAAATAATTTTCAGTATTATAAATTTGTGATAATATTATCATCCAAAGACTATGCCAAATTGTAGTTGATTTAGAAACTGAAGTGCCATTATTAAATGAAGAGATTATGTTGATTTGTACTGTAGTTTTTCATTGATTTCCTTTAGCATCCCCATCATACCCTTAGTTTCTCTACAAAGTTGGTGGAGACTTCTTTGGAACAAAATGAATCTGATTCAACTATTACAAATAAGCCCTATTCAGTTAGTCTGTATCTCTTTCTGTATGGACACTCGTTTGTTTGAAGGTTCCACATCTGAAATGTTGACGTATGCATTGTCAAAATCGTAGTTATTTTCTCTTATGCGTTGAACGGTGATTGTTGTTCAAAATTTTATGAGGGACAAATGGAACGTTACCTAAAAAACAGGTTGTCTAAAAATGAGGGAAATGTAAAAAACTGAATATTGTCTACAGTCCTGTTGAACACTTAAAAACTTAACCACATCTTTGATTCCGAAATTTTGAATGTTCAACCTTTATCGAGTAAACTGCTCTTGATGGGATGATTCACATTCTCTAACAAGAAATAAGTGTTAACTTATTTCGATTTTTCAATTCGGAATCCTCCACATTATGTTCCAAAGAATTTCACACAACTCCTCGTACTTCGATAGCATTTTGTCTTATACAGTTTCAAAAACATATAAACGAAAACTTCCAATTTTGATGAGTTATCTCTCCCGTATACAAATATGTACTGAAATGTTTATTGATTCTTTGAAGAATTATTTCATGTCAAAGACGTGATGATGCATATAATGAAGTCCGAAACTTTGACGAAAGGCTTAATTGTTCGTTTTCCAGGAACAATTTACTGTGATCATTTTACTTATTCAACAGTTCACAAAACCGCAACACGTGTCTCTCAATACAATAGTTTTTTGGGCGTGAATCTTCATCAAGTATCGGCCAATTTCATCATATAACTATTTTCTTCACGGAAATTTCATCCTTTATCAACAAAAACAATATTTGATTATATAAATTGTGTAACCAAATTCCTTGTATCAAAATCGATATTGCTGTTATTAGGAAATAGATAAATTAAAATTTCTGTTTGCTGATGAGATTTGACAAAAATTTCATGATTTTAAAATAGTTTTCATATAAGTCTATTGAACTGACAGAAAATATTCATAAATTATATCACTCAATTCAATCCCTGGTATCATGATTCCTCGTGATGGAAGTTTTTAATAAAACTGGCCGATACTTGATGAAAATTCATATTAAAAAACTGAAGCATGCTTGAGAAAGGTATTATATAGCGAAGCACGTGTCACGGTTTTTGTAGAACCGATTATAGTGAAAATTATAAAATAAGCTTCATCAATTAGTTTTTTATAATTTTTGTTTCACTGGAGTTGCTTAGATGTTTTCAGTATAGTATAACTTCCTTCGAAATAATTTTTTATACATGATTGCGGAAGAGTGATTTTTTCAAATGAAGAAAATAAAAATATCAGGGGGTTCTTAAATCAATGTCCAAAAGAAATGGATGGGAGATACATACAGTAATCAGAAATTTCATTGAGTTCGTTCACATCATTGATGTTAAGACAAAAGATATTAGACAAAATGAATACACACTAATTGATGACACATATATTGGGAAGCATACGAAAACAAATGATACTTTGCAAGAGTTGGGCATCGAAGAATCTGATTTTGTTTGTTGAGTATACTCGCATTTCATCCATTGTTTCACTTCCTTTTGTCATTAATGGCTCCATTAATCGCGCTTCTGATCCAGAGTGAGATTTGTGTTTCAGCGGATGAAGTACGTCTGATGATATGATCCCATAATTCCATGGTGACACATTTTGTTGTTACAATCAACAGTTACATCGGAAACAAAATAGTTATAGTAATTGCAGAAATCCATTGAAATAATATATTACTTATTATATGAAAGAACAAATATGAGAATTACATTCAAGGATATCTTTCATTGAAATTTTCAAATTTCCTTACGTTTAGAATTGAATTACCAGAAAACTGTGTTACAGGCCTAATTCTTGATGAATTGGTCAAGATATTCACAGATCCTTCAACATAGCAATATATTTCAGATCTTAATGAAAAATCAGTGCTTAATATCCTCCAAACAGATTTAGCGCCGGTACATGGATAGTGCCGTTACAGTTGTATCTCTTATGTTCAATATGATCTTGCTGAAACGTGACATTATTAGAAAACTCATTCAAGTTCATCAATTATCCAAAACAGGTAGACAGGCAGACATTGTTCTCTGAAAGAGCCTACTGAATCACCTGACATGATGCCTCGAGATGTTTTCGACAAGATATGACATACTTAGCATACGATAAATAACCGCAGTCCACTTCAGTACTCGTGAAAAAAAGGTGCTTGTAACAAAATCATTCCTGGAATATTTCATATTGTGAAAAATTTATTTTTCAACACGAATCTCAAACGTCTATTGAAAAAAGCAGGAGATGAAGTGAACCTAAAGAAATATCTCCTAAATACACCAACTTGGATATTGAAATACGCGTCGACAAAATATTTCAGACATGGTACAAAAAAGTAATAATGGCTTCCATTCTAACAATTATCACGGCTCTCATGACAATGATTCATTTCACGATAGTCAAAACACCACAACATTCTGATTTTTTTCAATCTAACGATTTTACATAAACATGACCATTGTAAAATGGTTACAAAAATATAGGTCACTATTGAAAATTTCAACGTTGAGGGTACCCCAAGTAGAACGAAACCCTAAAAATAATTCTCAAATTATGTTTTGATACCAATGAAAGATGGTATAATGAATTTGCAGGAAGTTGTAAAGTATTGTTTGCAGTTTTTTTATTATATGTATATTTTATATGAGAGTCCCATCTTGAGTTTCTCTCTATGAAGACGCCCAAGTATTTGATTTCTCTCAGGGAATCTATTTTTAGTGTGTTTCCTTGTTCGCCGACATCAACAGTTTCAAATGAGCAATCATTGGATAGATTGAAGCTGAAAGGAAGAAGATTAGTTTTTTTCAGATTCCCTGTCGGGAGCCTTTGGTCAAACCATTTTTTGAGAAGTGGAAATCTGTTTCTTTTTCAAATCAAACGGAGTGTCTGACTCATAGAATATCGTAGTATTGTCTGTATATCCAATTATTTTCCCAACACTGTTCAAATTGAACAATTCATTCAGATATAAATTGAAAAGCTGAGATCCCAATACCGTAACTTGTGAGACTCCACGTTCTTTTTGTTTTTTATTGCTAATTGTATCTGCAATTCGAACAAATTGCATTCTATTTCGAAGATAGCTTTTGAAAAGCGTTTGGCAGTTCCCTCTGATACTATTATTATCTAAAGTCTGTAGGAGTAGTTGATGAGCGACAGTATCGAAAGCCTTTGTTAGGTCGATAAATTAACATTGACAAGGCTATCCTTTTTCCAAGAATTTATGTATTAATTCAGTCAGAGTCTTTGGTTTAGGTTTTTTCTTTGAAGTCAGATTGTCTATGTGGAATCAATTCGTATTCAGTTATAAACGAGTTTATTATTTTGTTCAACTATTTTGACACACGGGTGGTAATCGAGATTGGTCTATAGTCTATAATTGGTGATTTCAGTTTTATCTTCTTCCTTATGGATAGGAGTCACTACTGAAGATTTGAATAAGTCGGGCCACACACCAAATGATTTATTAATAATAAAAACTGAAGGATCTAGTATATAATGTGATATTGAATTCAGCAGTTCTATTTTAATTTCATCTCTTCCTACCGCTTTTTTGATTTTAAGATCTCATATTAAAACCTTCATTTCATTTTTATCAGTAAGGATTAAGACAAAACAGTTTGGTAAAATGTTTGGATTGAAAACAAGGTTATTATTTTTGACCATTTTATTTGCCAATTTCTTCCCAATATCTACGAAATTATCGTAAAATACTTTGGCTATGTCTCTATTGTTTGTTAGGGGTACTACCTGATCATTTCTTATTGGCCCCATGATGGTTGATTTAGGTTTAGTGCCGGTGATTTCTTTCACAATATTCCAAAGTTGTTTGGTACCTTGCTTTTGATATTCTATTTTGTTCTTATGAGAGTTTTATTTGGTGATTTGTATCAAATTGGTGATTTGTTTCTCAAACTTTTGTAACGGTTTTTTAATAGAACGCTGCCAGTATTTGAGACTTTGAATTAACAATTCGTTTTATTAATCATTTTCCGTAAAGAGTTTGTTAACCATGGTGCCACTTTGGTATTTTTCCTAAATCTCTTTTTCAGATTGGTACAATCATTGAAAATGGTCAAGATTGTAGTTATGAAGTTATTCAGTGCAATATTTGAATCTTGTATTGGGTATGCGTTTTCCCAATGTGTGACTTCTATCTTTTTGTATGATTTCCTATAATTTATGTATGGAATATATTTGTTGTTAGATTCATTGTGATGTGTGCTTTTTGTAAATATTTATAGTATTGTCGTTGAGTAGTCTGTTATATCTGTTTTCACTGTGAGGGATAGAATCGTATCTGTTATATTTAATTTTGATTTGATAAAAATATAATAATAATAATAAAGATTTATAATAATAATTTAATAACCATTGTGGTACAGCATGTACATATGGTAAGTCAAAAGACTCCTGGGATTATTATATACTATGTAGTCCTAAACATCACACTATACACTGGGTATATATAAAATGTTAAACCTATATAAACAGCA
>WOGP01006728.1:0-12197 GCA_015342065.1 Leptinotarsa undecemlineata | reverse complement strand
TGTTTCATTTGCTGACTGGTTTGAAAACACCACGTGTTACATATTCACGCAGTTGATACACTGCAGTAAACAACACACAACTTGCTCTCTACGGCTTTAGTACACGTATGTATTTCGCTTATCCGCCAGCATTGGCGGCTGATGTGACGTCAAGTTTGACCAAGCCTCGTTTCGGTGAACGCTACATTCAACTATTAAATTTGAAGGGGAAGATAAAGAGTGAAAAATCAAGATTTTTTGTAGATGTACTATTTGAAGTATAAACTTTCAAATAATGAAATAAAAAAAATTTGGTAAATGAGCCCATTCAAAATAATACTGAAAAAATGTATTCGTCAGGAATGAGATAGGAAAAAAATTAAAATAGTTTAATTTATTATTTTATTTGATACAAAACATCCAGGCAGAAATTATGCTGATCTGAGAGAGTTAATGAAAATGTTCAAGTGAAAATTAATAACAACTTTCCATGATAACAAATATAAACATTCAAATAATTATAATTTTATGATCATCATTAAATTAAACATTTTTCTTTGATGTTTTTGGAAAATATATGAAAAATATATGTTTAAAATATGAACTGTTTTAGATTATTTTATTTTTTCAGGAAACTTCAGAAAAACTTCTAAACAATTTGAAATCGGATTATTCTTTCCTTTGGTAGCATGTTTTACATGCTTCGTAGGCACTTTTGTCGCTTTTCATGAGTTTTGGAAAATTATACTTTACCATGTAGGAAAATGCAAATAAAGCATTTCAGCGGTATACGATTTTCGACCATTCATGCTATGACATAAAATGTTAGTAATATGTAGGAAAGAATAATTTTGTTAACGAATTTATTATTGTAATGTTATGATACATTATTATTAAAAACGTAGTTGAACCCCAAATTGCTGCTAAATATTGTAAATTTGAGTGATAAAACATTGACTGAAAAAATATGTAAGAATAGACAATGGTCATCTCCTTCTGTTCCTCGAAGGTGTTTCAAACTAGAAACTCTAAATCAAAACCATTCAATTGAATTTGGAATGAATTTGAGGACATCATTTTACTACATAAATCTGATAATTCGTATTCTACCTAATTATTTGAGTTTCTTCGGTGTTAAAATATTAATTATTACGGATAACCCTTTACAGAAGATAGAAGAAATCAAAAAGTCAACAAACTACGGAAACTTGCGATGACCCTCAGAGAAAAATTCAATTTCAGTTAAAAAGCCTTTGCCATTCATTAAAAAAACACTGTTGTGTTACACTGCTTTATTTAAACACTGAAAAAAGTTAATCCTTACCTAGATTAGTTCTTACGCTTATGAGTGTAGCCATAAATATCAAAAAGCTCTCCAACATTGGAGTATCATTTTCACCCTCCATATATGCATTCTGAGGTCCTTGGTAAGCAGCTAAACTCATCCATTTTTTTATGTGAAACCTAAAATATGCAAATGTATATTTAGAACTTCTACAAAAGCACAACTTGCATGTCGGAAATTAATATTATTCAGACTCACTTTTCTATAACGGTATTCAAAAAGGTATCTGAAGGTATCCTAGTTGAGCAGACCTGTAGTAAGTAAAGATCAGCATCGACCATGGAGTTACAGAAGTTGCACTGAATATAGGTCATAGCTTGACCTTTGATCTGCAGACCATTTCTCAGCCACATTCCGTTCAAGATCTCGTAGAATGCTACCTGCGACAATATAATTGAAAAAAATCAGACACACCATATTGAAAAAGTAGTATAACAAATTTTTGTAGAAAGAGTGATAGATTTCACAAAATTCCTTAGGTAATAATGTTATAACGCCAATAAGCATTTCAAAAATAGATTTTCATTTGCCTCAAGAATGGCAAGTGGTTTTGCCGAAACGTCGTGACAATGTCGAAGACGAACGGATGAACACTTCAGCATGTGATTCCATCCGTAAAGGACTACGCCAGAATTAATTGAAAATTGATACCGCCCATCCTGTTGAAGATACAAATATAAGTATGTCAAATTAGTTGTCATTCATTCAGCTTGTTTTGCCAAATTACCATGGACGGATATGGCATTAAACAACACGTGTAAATGATAAAATTGTTTTATCAAAACGGGTATTCTGTTTGGGCAACGTACCGCGCGCCTCGCGATGACGAGGCCCATTTCTGGACGATATCAATCCACATGAGATTCAAGACGGTCCAACGCATCCCGAAAAAGTCACTGATTGTTGGGGATTTTGGGACGGCGGCGTCATCGATTCATATTTCTTTGAGAACTACGTTGCCCAGGCAATCAATGTCAACAGCAAGCCCTATAGCTTGATGTGAACTAGCCACCAAGATCGTGTGATTTGACACCTTTAAACTTTTTTTGTGCGGTTTTCTCAAGTCGCAAGTGTATGCGAATAAGTCACAAACCATAACAGTCCGAATGGGTATAGTCGCATTAACGTCAAAATAAGCGCTTTATCTGTAAAAACAGAATGAAGCTTCTACCAAATTTTATAATATTCAATAAAAAATGATATATCAAATGACATTTTGCTGCTTGAAAGTCATTGCTTTTCACCCTTTTCACACATATTTTTATTATTCGTTTCTTAAAAAATTACGACTTTGAAACTCCAAAATTGCCACTTTAATCTCGAAATTACGAATTCAAATACCAAATAACGACTTTAAATACCAAATTACGACTTTAAATTCGAAATTTCGACTTTAATCTTAAAATTTCAACTTCAAACTCGACTTTAATCTTGAAATTACGAATTTAAACACGAAATTACGACTTTAATATCAAAATTTCGACTTTAATATCAAAATTTCGACTTTAATCTTGAAATTACGAATTTAAACGCTAAATTACTTCTATAAATGAACTCTAAATTTTGAATTTAATCTCGAAATTTTGACTTTAATTACAACATTTCGATTTCAATCTCGATATTACGACTTTAATCACGAAATTACGACTTTAACTAGAAACTTCGACTTTAATTTCGGAATTGAGACTTTAATCTCAGAATTACGACTTTAAACACGAAATTACGACTTTGAACTTGAACTTTCGACTTCAATCTAGAAATTTCGACTTTAAACTTTAAATTTTGACTTTAATCTCAAAACTTTGACTTTAATGATAAAATTTAGACTTCAATCTCGAAATTACGACTTCAATTTCAAAATTTCGACCTTAATATCGCAATTTTTCGACCTTAATATCGCTACTTCGACCTTAATATTGAAATTTCGACTTTAATATCGAGTTCGAAAGTCGTAATGTCCTAGAAACAAATAATAAAAAATATGTTGCCCTACTGCGCTCCCATAATTTCCTAAGTTATGTTTGGTGCGCATTTTGTCTCGCGTTTCTCTATCTAGACCGGCCCTGAAATCAAGTGTGGGGGGCCACGCGATAACGAGATGTCGAGCGACGATCGGCAATCGCTTCATGCTTGCGTTTCGCCTCCTCAGACTCTTAGTACATTCAAAATTCAACCTTTGCCCGCAACAAAGGATAAGAGCTTATATTGCTGAATGAACATACCTACTCTCCGGTAAAACCCAGAATAGCAATTCAAATAACCTAAATCCAAAAATCGTACAAATGTGAGCCAGAAGTATGTCGAATAAATACGGTGTATTTTCGATCGTGTTAGTGCTTTCATGTTCGTTGTTTGTGCGAGAAAGTAGTGGTGTTGGACTCCAGGATGCACTTGATATCATACAAATTGCCAAAGACGTTGTTGTTGCGATAGCTAAAGCGTGGAGCATTGTCGATCAACATGTAGATTTTTCCGATATTCCGATACCGATTCTTGACAAGACGGAAACAAAACTTTTCGGAAAAATCGGGATAATCACTGCGAAATTGGACCGCATATCAGGACAAGTTGATGCAGTAGGTAAGTAAGGTTTCTTTAAATTCTAACAATTCATAATTATGTTCCTGAATTTACGTTTTAGACGTATTTCTAATTACAATAAAGTATCATAGATAATGATCATCCCATATTCACCGGATACACATAACCTATGCAGGAAGTTTTCGTCTTTTGTTTACCAATTTGTTCTCCACTGGACAGACCTGGCATGTGCAAGACCAATTATTGCCAGTGCCTGTTTGTAGTTATTGACCCTGAGTTTAAACTTTATTACTATGTCGATATTTCTTGGACCGAAAAAAGTTGATAACCAGTATTTCGTGGAAGTATTTTCTTGTTTTGCGTTTGTGAGTAGATATTCAAGAATGACCTCGAAAATGTTACTAACGGTTTATTAAGGTATAACCTCGTAAACCGTTACCATTATTTACTTAGTTATGGCGTTTTTAAGGATTGATTTCTGAGACATACATGGTTTTTGACGACCGTGTCAATAATCACGCAGAGTTTGAACTAATTCGTTATTACTTTTATGTTCCCAACATAAAAAATAGTTTCTGTTGTGAGCTTATTCGTCGATCGAACTCAATGATTCAGCTTGTGATTAAGTTCAATGAGCTTTTGTTTTAAAAATGTGTGTTCAATGATTCAACATCATACCTATCTATTCGAGAGCGGGCCCAGAAGTACCCACCCTTACAAAAATTTTGGAAAAAATGAATTTATTTTTCAACATAATCTCCTTGCAATTCTACACACTTTTCCCAGCAACGTTCAATAATTTTGATACCGTTTTTATAATAAGAACTGTCTTGCTCCTCAAAATAACCAATAACTGCCGACATAACTTCTACATCGTTGAAAAATCTTTGACCATTGAGCAATTTTTTCATGTTTAGAAACAGAAAAAAATCCGAGAGCACCAAATCAGGCGAATAGAGGGCATGAGGTAGCATTTCGAATTTCAATTCGTTAATATCGGTCATTGCGATAACGAATTTGTGATCTAGTGCATTGTCTTGATGAAACAACACTTTTTTTCTTAGCCAAATGCGGCCGTTTTTGCTTGATTTCTTTACTCAAACGTTTCAATATGTTGGCGTAATACTCATTGATAATTTTACCTTTTTTTAAATAGTGAATCATAATTATACCACGCGTGTCCCAAAAAACTGACGCCATGACCTTGCCTGCAGATGAAATGGTCTTCGCCTTCTTTGGAAGAATTGACGATGAAAAAGTGGTCTTGTTTCTCAATATCTTCCCAAATAACTTCAAAAAAATATCAAAACGACATTGTCGAATTTCGATTCTTTTCAAATATGTCCGGAACTAATCGGAATTTATAAAATACTGAAACGTCTTTCAAATAAACCCTAAAATGGACAACGTCATGATTCTCTCCAGTGAAACGAATGAATAAAAGTGCTTTTTCTGTGCTGTTTCTGTTCTATCGTTCATCAGAGGGCGACAGCTAGCTAAGATTTACGATCTAGACGGAACTTGACCCAACGAAGGATTGGCTCAACTTGGCAACGAAGATTCAGAATAAAAGCTATCAGAATACTGTTCAAGGGGTCCTTAAAAAGTGCCGGCTCCAAAAAATTGCGAAAATATACCGTTGGATATCATTCAACATACCATTTGATGAAATTATGGTTGAAAAAACTATCCTTCATAGTATTTTCAATTAAAGCTCAGTTCATAAAGATGGCACAGAAACAAAATATTATTATTCTACGTCTGCAAATTCAATCATTCAGTTGAAAAAAATGTAGAATTTTAATCATAACACTCGACAAAGATTCATCTGATAACACAACGTTTTGCTTATATGTAATATCTTCTGAGTAAGCATACCTATTTATTAATATGTAAATATTTTAAATCATAATGTTATAATATTATTAGTATATAAGTAAATAAACATAGTTAACAACAGATTCAATAAGTGTTTTGATTAAATACAGAAAAGCACGCCACTGCAGATGGAAATCGATCCGAAAGCTCATAAAATATTTTGTTTGCGACCCGTTGTTATACGAAAATATGGTTGACGCTGTGAAAGGTACTATAAACTCGTATATAACATCTGTGGCAAATCATAACACTCTGTTAACGTTTTGCATTTACAATGAGTATTTATTACACAGGTACAGGAATTGAAAGGCAATTTTTATGATATATCTGTTCAAATAAAATAATTAATGAAGTACGAAAATATTTCTTTGAAATCGTTCATTTCTACGAAATATTACCTCCTATAAAATTTGGGGCGGTGCCTCGTTATACCTATACGCCACTGCTACGTAGAAACATTCTTAACAACTAAAATAAAATACATCTATTTTTGATTTTCTGTTTGAACCTACAGTTATTCCATAGGCTTTGTCTTGGTAACTAGTTCAATGTTTTTGCCGAAATGGAATTCGTCGACAGCCAATTTAATGACCTTGCCAAGGTTGAATTATGGACCCTTTACCTGACTAATTTGCATGAAATGAAGTATTTTGAAGAATTCGTTTAAGCTAATTCGTCTTACGGTCGACTCGAGGTCAGTTTACGAATTTTGAACTTACTGACACTGTTCGACAAAAGAAAATTAACCCAATATCTAGAGAAGTAATATTCATAAAAGAAGACAAATAGATAAGCTGACCATTCGAAAAATGAAGATTAGAGAACAATTGTACTTTATTATTCCAAAATGATTGAAAATTTGTTACGAATTTTAACAAAAAAGTACATTTTTCGTAAGTTCTAGTGGTTTCTAATAGTTTTTTCTAGAAGATTTTCTCGTTAAGTCGTGGACATTATCAACGAACTGAAAATTTTACAGATACCTATTTTAATGTTTCAAAAACTCCAAGGATGTTAAATTTTTTCCAATTCTGAAACAGATTTTAGTCATATATTTTCACATCAGTGGGTCTACTTTTATTTTCCGGATTAATTGACCTCTCGTCAGTTCACTGAAATGTCCGTCATCAACATGAAGTCAATGATTTCCCATATACAAAAATGAATTCCTTTCAGAGTATCATTCCTCGAAGTAAGCTGAAGCGAACGACTAGTAACATATTTGTCATCGCTCCATCTGCCCGTAGACGAGGTATTAACTAACCGCATAACCGAATGGGCTAATTCCTAGTACGAGGAAAAATTTTTCACATATAGTCAGTGGGCAACTTGAAGATTGCCAGTAAATCAAATTATGTGAAAGAACAACTCGTTCAGGCCTATCTCAACTCGCCAACACTGCAGGTTAACGGACTGACACCTATCAGAAAACAACTAATCCCCTGAATAATACCACGAAGGGCGGTGGATTATATAAGACAAGTGTCAGTGCAAGATTCTACTCAGAAGCAATTTCTGTATATACAACTGCCGGAATCGATTTTCAATTTTTGGAATGGCCGCACTGTAGGCTATAATCTACCGTCCTTCGTGGTATTGAACATAGGAATAGTAGTTATTTTCTGATAGGTGTCAGTCCATTAGCCTACAGTGTGGGGAGTTGAGACTGACCGGAACGAATTGTTCTTTTAGATCAGGGATCGGCAAGTAGTTTTGGGTATGGTCCGGATACTGTGGGAACATTTTAACGAGGTCCAAAAAAAACAACTGATACTAATTAGGTGCTACCTATGTATTATTTTGGTTTCAAATCAAATTCTGAATTATAAAACACACGTCCTAAAACTAATGTGAGAAACTACACCGACGGTCTCCAGCTAGTTTTTTATAGTTTGGTTCTCGATAGGAACAGCAAATTCGAAGTGTCTTCTAGGTGTGCGTCAGTTAGTCTAAATTGGTAGCTACTTTCTTGCAATTTCCATGTTTGGCCCAAAATTCTTCAGTGGATACCATTTTATACATTTGCAAAGACACATCTTGCAAATCAATTATCTCTATTAGAAGTAATGGCTTTGATAAATTCAACAACTTCGCAGCCACATTTGTCCATTCTGCCGCAACATCAACTAATTCGCATAAACACAAAGGCTAAATAGGAAACTATTCAAACCATATCAGTTGTAGGTACTTGTAAAACAACAAGTTTACTGAGCAACTTATTAGAATAAAATGAGTACTAAGTTGAATTATATGTGACTCAAAAAATATGATTTTAATTAATAAAAGTATACCTTATTTTGATATTATTTTATACTTGGTATAGAACATATTACAATATTTGGCGGTCCGAGTTTCAACCTTTCACAGTCCGCAAACGGACCGCGGTCCGCCTGTTGCTGACCGTTGTTTTAGATAATCATATTTTTTTAGCCTTCAAGACATCAAGAATCTGAATCATTTCGTAGCCCTTTCTTTGATAGGCAAAATTATTAAATAGAGGTTAATGATGAATAAAAATGTTTCTTTGTGAAAAATACTTTGAATTTACGCAGTAACTTATCGGGGTGAATCAAAGAGTTTTGAAGTTTCTACACGTGTACGAAGATCCCCATTACACTTTTCATTATTTTTCATATTGTAAAAGGGAGACGAAAAAACGAATTTTGTTTAATAAAATCCACTTTTTTCGGATTACTGATTAAAACCATTTTTTTTAGGTACCAACACGATAGCCTCGGTCCTCCAAACACTGCCGGATAGAATTCGTCTAGAACTCCGGTTAAACACTCTTCTGGATTATATAACGCGAATGGATGTCCTCTACCGCAATTTTCAAAATTACGCGAAAAACAAAAACGATTTCGAGAGGCTAACTCTGGAAGATTTCGCAAAAAGCGTGGTATCGCATGACAGTAGTTCGGTGAATAGTTTGGTAGAGAGGATACACGCATTCATAGCCCCAACCGGTAGAGGTATTACCGATGGCGGTTTGATGAAGGCCCTAGTCGGCTCTTTAGAGGTATGTATGCAAGAAAAATGAAGTTTTTCAAAAGTTGTTTTCTTGTTTTTTTTACTCAGAAGAAATGGCGTGAAAATATCTTTCAAAAACGAAATCCGTTTTCGAATGTTTCAAGAGACCAAAATATCTTTTTTCGTGGCTCATCAGTTGGTTAAGAGTTTTCTATATGTCGCATAACCCCTTCCTTGAATACCCATTCTGAATGTCACGGTCTCACTTTTATAAAAGAAAGAATGGAGTTATTCTGTAAAATACGCTTTGAGGTATTTTCGACAAGGCTGCATCGTTATCGCGTCATTCAAAAAAATGAAGATAGTTTGAGGAACAACCAAGAAAGAAAGAAAATCAGGAAAAAAAAAGATGAACATTATATTCATCGCCCAATAATAACGTAGCATCATCGGCATATGATCAAGTAAAAATGAAAAGTATGGATTTACATAAATGACGAACAACAAAAGTGCCAGGACAGATCCCTGGGGGACACCTATGTTGTTCAGCTGTGAGGATGACAAATAACCAGAAGAGGCTAAGACCTCCGCTGTCGATATCGTTAAACAAAGATCACGATTGTTTACAAACACTCGTTTTTGAGATAACGAAATACCTAATTTATTATATTCATTAATTCTGAAGACGTATACTTTCGTTTTTAAAAGTATGAAAATATGATTAGACGAAGTCATTGTACGTGAAATTCTATGTACGTTGCCGTTATCAATATTATTTATATTTATGGAATATAATCATCATGTTACTCAGAAAAAACATTTCAATATTAGGTATCATTGAAAATGTTTGATCTATTATCAATACTGATGACTTAACTTCCACTTCCTCCTTAGATTAGATTGTCGGGGAGCTAGCCCATGGCCTGATTCACCGCGACCTTTTCAGATCTAATGTGATGCTCCTTGCTTGTTAGAGCTCATTGTCTAGCTTGATCTCTTTGATGAGAATCCATAGCCTTGATACTGACCCCTTCATATAGCTGGCAGCCTCTGGTTTCTCTTCGCCGCATCTTGCGTGTCGCAGCCTTGCTATCGCTTCGCATTTACAGAGCACATGCAGTGCGGTTCCTTCCTCTTCTTGACAGAACATACATTGGGTTTCTTATGTCAGACCCATGTTACTCATATGTTTATTGAGTCGGCTACGCCCCATTAGTAGATCCACCACTACCCTTACAACCTTACGGTTATGGTTTAGCAGGTATTCCGTGAATCTGGGCGATGGTTGCTTTATGAACTCTTTCTACTGCCTCATTCCTGGGAGCTTATTTCACCAATCTATCGATTCGGCTTGCATCCACGAATTTATGGATGTCTTTATCCATGCTTTCGCTACCACGCAGAAGGGTTCTGGGCCGATCATAGCCTTGAATATCCGCCTTCAGGGGCTAGAACATCGGTCTCCTCATTGCCCTTGTGACCCTCATGTCCGGGTACCCAAGATCCTAGCCTTGGATGCGCCTTCACGGGCTAGAACATCGATCTCCTCATTGCCCTTGTGACCCTCATGTCCGGGTACCCAAGATCATAGCCTTGAATGCGCCTTCCCTGGCTAGAACATCGGCCTTCTCATTGTCCTTGTCACTCTCATGTCCGGGTACCCAAACTAGAGTGACCCTCCACATCCTCCTTACTTCCCTTTTATTTCAATGAAAATATGTCGAGTTCAATTTAGATAATGCATACTTCGATTTTTTTTATCTCTCCATGAGATGTACATAATACTTCTCACCATAATTCATCTTGTAACAGAAACACTCTTTCAAGAAATCAGCTGTGAGGACGAAAAAAACATACGATTAGAAATAAAAAAAAAAAATTTTGTTTGAAGGTGGTTAACAATGTATCGTGGTGTACTTCATTAGTTCGGACTTCCATTGTCTAATATAATATAAATTGATTTTAAATCCCTGAAAAAAATTAAAACGATTAACCGAAAATAACAATTTTTATAAAAAAAAAACTGAAATTACAAAGAAATAACATACAACCAACAACCAAAAAAATAAAACATTGAAATATTAATAAAAGCTAAAAATTTAAAAAACAAAAAATATTATTGAAAAAAAAATTAAAAATTAAAAGATTCCAAACGATTTTACGTCACGAGATAACTGGTTATCCAGTCATCACCCAAAGACGATTGTGGATACTAACAATCGAAACGTCATGACGTAACTTGGTTTGGAATCTTTTAATTTTAATGTTTAATTTTTTGTTAATAATATTTTCAAATTTTTTAATTTTTAGCTTTCATCAATATTTCAATTTTTTATTTTTTTTGGTTGTTGCTTAAGGGATGAGAATTATCATAAATCGAATTTGCACATTTGCATGAAATGAATTCGAGGAAACGCGATGGAAAAAATCAATCGAGCACAAAAAAATATGTCTTGGTTCATGTATCATCACATTGTAATAATTAAAATAGAAATCTAGGTGAGTTAGCGAATAACCGATTATACAGGTGTCTTAGAAATGCGTAATCCAAATGAATCACTTCAATTTTAGCTTCGGATATGAAATATTACGTTGATAAATCACGTGCAACAGAATTTGATAAACGACATATGCTCATGCGGCGCGAGCAAAGTTCACGTGAAGAAGTAAAATAAAGATAGTTTGGCTAATCAACAAACAAATCGCGATGAAATTTTAAATGCTCACTTACTTATTACATTTTGCATCACTTTTTTGTTCACCAAGGTTCACATGACATCGTGAAATTAAATTGTTTACGATATTCCAGGTTTCAACAATTCGATGGGCATCAAAAAAAAAATTTAATAAACGAAATTTCACCTACTCCCTCTCTCCTCTTCACCTGTTTAGCGGGAGATGACCTTTTGGCCGGAGTTGAACGTTTTCGGCTGGATTATGGGATTCCATATGTTGCGTATCTTTATGCTAGCTTGGCTAAATGTGTCGTTTGACAACATATATGTAGCTTCTTTGAACTTCCTCTCAAACTAGTGTTCTAGTGCAGACTTTCAATGGCCTCTTAGTTTCACCGATATAGGATTTACGCATTCACGGTAAATGCAATTCTTGGAATCGCAGTCCGCGTTTGGTGACCCAGTCTCACGAGAGTGAAACTGCTACCGATGGTGTTTCCGGATCTGAAGCAGGTTCTTGTGTTGTACTTTGACCCAATTCTTATTATTCTTTCCGATAATCCTCTGACGAAGGGGAAACGCAAGCACTGGTTGTGACGGATTTTCTTTTTTTGAAGCTTTTGCTGTCTTCTAGGCAAAATCTGTTCCACCATCACTTTGGAGTAACCATTCCGTTGAAGATCTTTTTTGATGATGCCTAGTTCCTACTCGAGACCTTCCTTCATATTACAAAGCCCAGAAGCACGGTCTACGACAGTCTTGATGATTCCTCTTTTGGTAGATTGATAGTGGTTAGATTCGTGATTCCT
>WOGP01006727.1:0-12198 GCA_015342065.1 Leptinotarsa undecemlineata | reverse complement strand
TTCTACTCCATGAAGGCCATACATATTTTTATACAAATATTTATGTACTGACATATTCTTTATAACTTCTTGCGAAACAAGAGCTCTGCTCTTATCGCCAAACCACTTTGTTCACATATTTTGTTTTAATTGTACTCTAATCGGTATACGTTGTGAAAAAGGTATTATTATTATTATATTATTATATTCTAGGGTTGTAAAGTATTTGTCAGGAGCTTCAAAATGATGTATCACATTACCCTCCTTTCCATTTAATTTTTTTTCCCAGATGAGGCCCAGTCGCCATCTTAAAAGTTTCATCTATCAATTTCACTTCAAAATAAAGTACTCATGCATTAATTTCATTAACCCATATTTAAATTTTTTGAGTTGACCCGTTCAGAAAATAAAAAGGAGGGGAGACATTAAAGAAATGCACTGTATAAACATAATACATGAAACAAAACCTTTATTTTGTTTCAAGTCATCATGTTATGTTGGTCTTCATCATTTTGGTTGCTACAGTGTTTTTGATATATGAAATATAAATCATTTTCATCAATTTGATGACAAAACAAAGGTTTTGTTTCATCATCAAAATGATAAAAATATAACTTATACATCATTTGTTTCGTTACAACCAAACGAAAAAAAAAAGTTGAAGTAGAGACGTGAACGTGAACGTATTCATGAGGTTTCCATTTAAAGTGCAAGTAATTGAAGTTTTCCATGAATTGATGAATGTAGCCTCTACTACGTGGTAGCAGATCACCATGAAAAATGAGATATAAAACTACCTATATTTTAACCACTTGTATTTGTAACTAACACTTCTGCAGATTGGGATGAACTGAGTTGAGAAGGTCAAATTTTACGGCCTTTGCAAGGTCGTAAGAGCTCCAGAATCATTACTCATGACTCTTCAGAACATGGTCATCGGCTTCATTGGCTTAGAAGTCGAAACTTATAAATGTACTGATGTACGTTAGTGCACCCGACAAATGTCTTAACAATGATTGAAGTCTTAATTCCTAGGGTCATACATTAAGCAGTCAAAGAAGCCGTGTGTTATAAAAGTCATGTTAGCTTGGGTCCAGGCGAATTATGAAACGAAGTTGCACCTGTAATTTTACATAATATGCCGAAATCGCGAAGGCGACAAGTTATTCTTGATTCTAACTCCGTTTAATACACATCGAATCAGTGCGTAATGTAACAGTGAAATCAGTTCAGTTCGGGTCACCCCAAACTTGACTCCGGGCCACGGAATTATGTTTGAAAATAATACAGAAATACCTGAAATGATTTAGTGACAATACAGTATTTGTTATCGATCTTTTAACGCCGAATCTATGTAAACCGACTGATTTAATGCACGTTAAAGTATAATTCCAGTCCGAGAGTGAACACACGAATTCCTATCGGGAATATTATTAGCGCGTTTGAACAGGATTGATGATACGCCCCTCTTCTGGATCGTACGATTGTGAATTTACTGCAGGGCAAGCGAATTAGGGATCATGCGCTATCCTAAGTTCGTCGAGCGTAGAAATTGCGAGACTCAATTTTTGTTGATTAGGGTCAACGAGCCACAGAGAATGACACCACCCAATAAATGAACAATTCAACTGATTTTATCTATGTTAAGGTTATTTCAATTATTAGAAGCCGAAGTAAACGTTTGTAAATATGGCAACGGTCTGGACAATTCCGTTCATACACTGGAAAAATCATAACCTCAAACAGTGGATTCTTATAACGTCGACAGATCTGTTCCAGTCAGATTGGACCAAGGTTGCGCCATTTTTGTTAAGGTGAGTACAAAACATAGCATTGAAAACTTGTATTTAATGACCACAACCATTACATATTATCAAATCTAATATCTGAACAGGGTAACAAACAATCAAAAGATTATATTGCTCCATTGAAAATTCATATTATTCGTTTGCCTACCGTTAAATTTTGGTGTCAAAATAACGAATATATCCAGTGAATAAACAGTTCATCAACTGGTATTCATTCTTTAGCCGAAACTGTGTTTTTTGAATTGCTCAAGAAATCATAAGGTCTTTTCATTTCAGATGGATAAAAAAATACCAACGATTCCGATATTAGACAATATTGAACAACGCTATCACAGACATTGAAAGCGGGAATATTTCTTTGAATAAGGCTTCTGAGAAATAAGAAATAATCAAATCTATTCTTCACAACAAACTAACGGATACGGTTCCAAATATAAGAAAAATGGGCCCATCTGCTATTTTAACTTCAACCGAAGAAAAACGAATAGAAAATTGGATTTTATTAAAAGCAAAAGTGAGTTTACAATGCATCCAAACGAAGTCAAAATTGCAGTAAAAAATATTACAGGATATTGATCGGGTAAACCCTTTCACAGATAGCAGACCGGGCGACAAGTGGCTAAAATGATTTTTGGGAAGATATCCTCATATTGCAATATTAGAATTATTTCTAAATCCCGGGCATCTATATCAGAAGAATCTATATGAGCATGGTTTTCTGATCCTTAACCTTTTCTGCAAAATGGAAGCATCTTAGATAAGATCAAAGATCCTTCGAGGATTTTTAATGCAAATGAAACAGCCATCAGAACGTGCATGAAATCAGGTCTAGTTTTAGCACCTAAAGGTTATGAAAACCTGTACGAAGTTTCTTCCGACAGTGAAAAAGAATCAATTACCGTTCTATGCAATTATTGAGCAGCAGGGATAGTAGCACCGTCTTGTAAAAGAATTACGAAAGATCAACTAATTAAGAAGATGAAACAAGAGAATAAAGCTGAAAAAGTAGGAAACAGCGAAAAGCAGAAGACAATGACAGGAAACTCGAAAAAGAAAAAAACGATGAAGAGCAGCTGACTAAGAAATCGAATGAAGACGAGAAAGCCAAAAAAGAAGAAAACAATGAAGAGCAGGAGACTGTGAAAGGAAACACAAATAATGAAAACGAAAAATACGTCAACGAGCAGCAGACTGATAAATCGAAACATGACAAGAAAGCGAAAAAAGACGAAAACATTGAAGATCAACAGACTATGGAAGAAGAAAAGAAAGTCCATAAAGAAAAATACGGTGAAGAGCACCAGAAATCGAAACATGGCAGGAAGTTTGAAAAAGATCAAGGAGAACAACGGGTTTAGAATATAGAAAAAGACAACATACCTGAATCCTAAGCTGATATTTTTAATGTAGGAGACTATGTGGTAGTTGAATATGAATTGAGACAATACACTGGCTTGATAAAGAATTGTCATGATGATGAATACGAAATCAGTGTAATGGAACAAACTACTAAAGAACGATGGAAATGGTCCAATCCAATCGACCAAATCTCGTACAAAACAAACGAAATTAAGAAAAAAATTTCTGCTCCAGTTCCTCATAACACACGTGAATTGAAATTATGTTACAAAATCAATTAAGGTTGCATTGAACAAAATAATGATTGTGTTCAAATAAATAAAACATTTTTTCATTAACTGGGCGTTTGTTGTTCACTTATTAAGCTATGGTGTTCATTCATTGGGTGTTTGGTAGTTTTTGATCTTCAATAGATTTTAATACAAAAAATTAAAACAAATTGCAAATTTTTATGATATAAATCGATTATAAACACAGTGAAGTTATCATAAAACTAATCACACAAAAATGAATCTAACGAGAGAAATAAGTTATGGTTGTAGAAAGTGACAACTATCGTTATTCATTCATTTAGTGGACTGGTGACCCTACAGTGATATGTAAGTAAGCCGAGAAACTACTCAATTTCCAGGAAGAACATAACCCATCGAAATATTGTTATATGCTCTCCTGATATTCAATGAATGATATCGCGAGCAACTATTAATGATAAACTTATCTCATATTAGAAAGACTGCGATGTTGCAATGAATTACATCCAATGATAATTCTGAGTGTTATAATTATGATGATATGAATACTCTCATCTGTTAGTTGATTTTCGTGCACATTTAAGTATATAACCGATGTTTATCTATTATCTATGCTACCCTTTGATGTTAACTACCTGTATGTCCGGCTGTGTATTCCTTATTGTGCTAGTGCTATAGATATAAGATGTCGTGTTCATTCTGTCTCTTCCAATGTATTGTGCGTATTGTTGATTACGAGGTTGTCAAATATGATATGAAAATATTTGGTTTGATTACCCTGCCTGTTAGTGATAGGTGAACTGTGTTAGATAACATGAATATTCTGTTTCGGCGTATGATTCGAGACTAATACTGTGTACTCTTTATTATGTATTCAAGTAAGGTTATGTACGTATTGAACAAATATATGCTTAACATCTATATGCGCCTTATGATTCAGTAGGTGATTGGTAACAGCCAGCTAGAAACAAAAATTTTTTAACTTATTTGGAAATAACCTCGCCTGGACGTTTCGACTCACCCTTCCATCACATTACTTCGGTACATGCTTCCGTGCCGTTGAGGAGGCGTGAAAAGCTTTCGGTGATCCTGGTGATAACAGGTATTTCTATAGTTGTCAACTATTACATAGTGTCTCGTTTCCATTTTTGAAGTACTGGGATTTGACGAATATTAACAGGTATGTCAAGGACCCAGTCAAGACAAGTTTCATCCTATAAGGACATTCTCAAACGTATATAATGCAATACAATAAACTATTGTATTGTATAAAATATTATATTGTATTGATTTATATACAATAGTGTATTGTATTGTATACAATAGTTTATTGTATTATACGATATACATTTGAAAATGTCCTTGTATTGTATTATACACAACAGTTTATTGTATTGTATTATATACGGTTGAAATTGCAGTAACGTCAGTTGCAAATACAAGTTGTAAAAATGGTAGGAAGTTTTATTTCTCATTTTTCGTTAAAGTTTTTTATAACTGTAACTTTGGGATATACTTACAAAACTGAATAATTTGATCAAGGGTGAATAGATATCTACACTGTACACTTCACTATTATTTTCAGCTGCATATTTGAATGATGTCACTATATCACTTAAAGTTAAAACTACGAGAGTACCCGTAACTCCTAATTTCAGTAAATTTAACCAATTCCACGGAATATCCCTTTTTTTACTACTGAAAATATTGAACACTTCCAAAGTTGAAAACGTCCATAGAAAAAAACAAGGAATCCATACTAGCACTGTTTTTTCAAAGCACTCCGTTAATTCTGGATCGTCAGTGTCCCAGGTTAATGTTTGATTCTGAAACAAGAAAAATACTAAAATATAAGTGGTTAAAAACGACCTTTACGTATAATATAATGAGTGATTTTTTTGCTGGTATCTTTTGGGCAACACTGTTTCTGACAGATCACGTGTGAATCGTCTCTGGTGTCATTGTAAAACTTGTTCAGTTCAGAATTTGATCATGAATTGACTTATGAATGAACAACGCTTGCAAATTATTGAATTTGATTATCAAAGTTCATGCTCGGTGAAGAAAGTGCATCTGCTTCCAATTTATGGGCAGTTTCGTCGGCCTACTAAGGGAGCTATTCGGGCTTGTGACTAAACTGACATTAAACCACCGACACGCATAAGTAGAGTGAGGGCCAAAGAAAATATTGCGGCTGTATCCGCCAGTGTTCGTGATGACCGTGAAATATCGATTCGCCGCCGTTCGCAGCAAATGGGCCTCTGTTACTCCACTACGTGGAAAATTTTGTGAAAAGATTTGTGTGTAAAACCTTATAAGACACAGTTGGTGCAAGAATTGAAGCCACACGACCTCCCACAACGTCTAACATTTAGTGAATGGGCGCTGGAAAAGTTGGAGAAAGATCCATATTTTCATCGAAAAACTGTGTTCAGCGACGTGGCTCATTTCAGGTTGAATGGATACGTTAACAAGCAAAATTGCCACTTCGGGAGTGAAGAAAAACCACAAGCATTGCAAGAGCTATCGATACATCCCGAAAATGTCACCGTTTGGTGTGGATTATGAATCAGTGGCATCATCGGGCCGTACTTCTTCAAAGACGACAATGGCCGGAATGTTACTGTGAATGGCGAGCGCTACCGTATGATGGTTGACAACTTTTTGTTGCCCAAAATGGAAGAATTGAACATGCCTGACATGTGGTTTCAACAAGACGGTGCTACATGCCACACGGCACGCGAAACAGTGGCACATTTAATAGCCGCGTTCGGTGAACAGTTTATCTCACGTTTGGGGCCCGTCAATTGGCCGCCTAGATCGTGTGATTTAACTCCTTTGAATTATTCCTTATGGGGTCATGTTAAGGCGCATGTCTACAGGGATAAACCAGCAATGACTGACGCTCTGAAAGCCAATATTGAAGCAGCTATACGTGAAATACCAGTCGGTATGGAGGAGAGAGTGTGCCAAAGTTGGACCTTGCGCATGGGCCATCTAAAGCGGAGCTGCAACATTTGGATAAAATCATCTTCAAACGTTAAATTATATCGATCGTTATATCGATTCCAATAAAAATTTTATAAATTTTTTCAAAATGTTTGTGTTGTTTTGAAAATTAAATCCGATACCTTTTAAAAAATCACCCGTTATAAATAATGCGGATGGTATATAAATATCGCAGGTGGTATATAAATAATGAGTATTCATGACGTGTAGCTTTCACAGACGGTGCCTAATATATTGACTGATGTTTCTGGGTTTATTTACCGTGGTCTGTAACTGCGGCATACATTATAAAAGTCGATACGACAAAATGTATTTATAATGGGACTAGGTATTGGACGACTGCTCTTGTTGCCTTTGTACTGGCCCGACCCTTCTTCAATTATTGGGCTCTCCCAATCAGGAACAACAGCCAATCATTTTAATTGTGACATTACTGGAACTTCACTGAATACTTTTGAAAACAGTGCATCAATAAAATTCAGTATTTAATCAGATAGGATGTTAATTGTCTACATTAATACATACTTCAAGATTAAGTTAGCTTAAAGTTAGAACTGTATTTGTACATTTCTTTTTCTCATGTATAAACCACATCTAGTAAACACGGAAACATCGGACAAGATTAATACTAGCGAATAATGATTAAATATGGTGGGACTTCATTTTACCTGTAGTCGAATCACACAAACAACAAGGTTAACAACGTCAAATCATCATTCAACCAAAATGTATTCATGAGCCATAAAAACACCAGGAGAACTTAAACATAAAGGAATAAAGAACATTTCAACCAAAGATCTGGTACACAGCATTGAAAAGCGCTAAAACGAAGCTAAGTACCCAAATCGCGCCAGAAGTTTACGCGAACCCGCCATTACAGAAAGTGTGCGAAAAAACAGCACTATAAAAGACACGGCAGAAATGAGAGCTTCACTTTCAGTTGATACGTCAAGAAGAGTTCCTCGATCATGCCACTAAAGACGACTGCCGCAGTTACAGGTGAAACATTTGCAGACTGTAACCAAAGAAGACCACGACAAAGCCCAGAAACCAACCAAAACATTGACGCCAGCTGTGAAACCCTATATTTCTATACAAATGTGTTTTCAAACTACTTGATTTTATTTTCAGGTATTTCAGTTTATACAAATGCTTTTGATATTTCAACCCATACAAATAATTGTTTTCAAGCTCCTAGATTGATCCAATCAAAGTTCAGGTCACATTGATTTTCATTCCTGAAAATAAAGCTATATCCTATTATCATTAGTGGGCGTGGCTTGGTTACTCCTAATTTAATTATCTTGTTTGATTACCTGTAAGGATATGTTCATTGCCTTTTCTGTTCTATTGAAATTAGTTATGTTTCTGAGTTTCTATTTCTTCTCCATATACCCTTGGATATCCGTGGGTTGAGCGCGTACCCAGGTGGCGGATAGGAGAACGGCCAGAGGATTGGAGGCCCTGTCCGGGAAGCCAATATGGCCTTACGGACGGAGTCGCCAGACTCCTAGTCAGTGGCAGAAATAAGTAGAGTGTGGGTAACTAAAACTCCACAAAAGCCTTTGCAAAACATGCCACCGTGAACCAGCCTACCCAAGCTAAGCTGAAAGGAATCGTGCCGATATCTGAATGGCCGCAGGGTGATATGCGGTTACGAACGATCCCCTTGGGGAACTGGGCGAAACCTCATTGTGTCTGGTAATGCGGGCCAGCACAGAAGTGATCACCTCAATCTAAGGCAGTGGCTGGGGATGAACAAATATGGCCACCCCAATCTACCGCTTGGAATGACGCTGGACATAGCGGATCACCTCGTGATTTAATACAAAGGCCAAGGCGTAAGCGCATTTGCGGCGCTGAAGCCAAAAGGAGAAAGAGAGCGAAAGAGGCAGGAGTGGCAGCAACTATAAGTGCACCCCCCTCCAACAGCAAGGGCACTCCATTCGGTGGGCGCCAAGAGCTCCGTCTTGAATAAAGGCAAGGAACCGGCTACCCCTGCAGGAAAGCTTCCTCACTTGTGCAACTCCACGGAGGAAATCCCAAGAACGTTGAAAAAGCCGCGCAACGACAGTAATGTCCCTGCACCTTCCTAAACCTTCACAAAGGCCGCCGTGAGGCTCCCCAAGATTGCCAAAGAGCCTGTGTGTTCAGCGGGTTTTGGTCTACACCTGCCAATATAAAGGAGATGCCTCCTAATAACCTGTCCACCTTCCTGGAAAGAACAGAAGAAAGAACATGGACGATGATCTAGGAGGGCAACTCCTCGGGAGGATGTACAATGGGTCACATGTGGCCAGTGCTGTGGGTCTACACCCACCCTCCCTACTCTACAGATACAGAGATAGCCCTGGATATTAATTTTGAATTTAATAGAGTAATACTGTACTTGTTCCCGTCGAAACGAAGAGGACAACAACTTGAGCATCAATTCGGGCACTGCGATCGTTACCGCATCGCCTATGATAATACCTACCGCAGTGGTAGACGAAACGCCAGGTATTAAAACCTGTAGACCACGGTCAAAAAAAACTCGAGAAAATAGCTTTCAAATAGTTACTGGATACCTAGGTATAGTTTGTTGGATGAACCCGATTTGAATTGATCCTAGAATACTAGTTAAATTGTGACTTTATCCTTGAGATATGAGAACTGAAAAAATAGATGAATAAATTATAGAGAACCTTAGTATGGCCTGTAGTCTGATGAAACACAACTTTGGCACATGACCATTTCATTGTGAATATACTAGGTGACGAGACGAATATACTAGGTGACGCAAAAAAGAATATAGTTCATTTTTCTACATAATCTCCTGATTCGGAAACACATTTTTCCCAGCGGATAGGCAGTTTTCCAATTCCTTCCACGTAGAAAGATGCAGGTCGTGTCTGCAGTCAATTGCACAGGTAGGCTTGAACCTTAACATCACTATCGAATCTTTGGCCTCCCAAAGCTTCCTTGAGAGAGATAAACACATGAAAGTCACAGTGTAACAGGACGGGACTGTAAGGAAGGTGTTCAATATTTCCCACCCAAGGTGCTCCAATTTTTCCCAAGTCAAGGCTGCTGTATGGGGGCGAGCATTGTCATGAAGAAGAACTACTTCTCTGATCGATAGATCTCGTCTTTTGCGGCAATATGCAAGTCGGACCTCACTCAAAACATCGCAGTAATTGGCCGTATTCGAGATACAGCAATCCACCCTGATCAAAAAAAAAAAAAACGGTAGCCAAAACCTTGCCAGCCGACAGGCGTGACTTGGCTTTCACTGGTCCAGATTCTCCTTGTTTTCTCCACTCCATACTCGCTTGTTTAGACTCTGGGGTATAGTGGTTCACCCATGTTTCATCACAGGTGATAATGTGAGTGAGAAATTGGCCTTTTTGTTCCTGAATTCGTGCAAGAAGACGCCTACACACCTGAAGATGCAATTTCTGCTCAGCTGTGAGAAGGCGAGGAACCCACCTGGCGCACACATTACGGTACCCTAGCTCCTCTGTATGGGGTAAGTGCTCCCATAACTTATCCCGAACTCACTTGTAATTTCAGAATTGGTACGACGTCTGTCATCTTTAATAAGCCGTCGAACACTGCTGCTTTCATTTTCAACACAATCACGAACCTTCACGAACTGTTTATGCCATGCAAATACTCTGGCTCACGACAGTGTCACTTCTCCGAACTGGGCAGTCAATCTCTTCAAGATTTCGGCAGGTTTTACACCTTTTGCGGCGAGAAACTCGATTACAATATGTTGCTCAATTGACGGATTTACCTCTCGCACCGACATCGTCACGGTGGACTTGTGGACACTAAAAGGTCGAGGATTCCAGCTCACGTGCTTCCCCTACTCCTGACAAACCTACCCAACAACAAACATAGCGGGAACGTTCTCCCTCTATTATTGTGACTGAAGGTCGAAAAGTCTCGTTTATATTTGATTCACCACGTAAAAAGAAAATCTGAACTGAAATTTAATTGAAGTTTTTTATTGGAACAAATTGTTCTTTTGTCTTATTACCTACATTTATGGAATATATGGAATATAAGGTAACCCCGATAAAATGATCGGAATAATATTGAAAATCATGAAAACAGCTTAGCAATTAAATATAAAGATATTCTTACCCAAAAAGTAGATCCACAAAAACTGTCCATGGTCAGATCGCTGATGAAATTACTTGAATTAGCCATGATCCAGTCAATCGCAAAAGTCTAGAAAAAAAAAAGAACAAATTGAAACATTCTATCGACATTGGAATGTATCTAAATTATATTAATTTTGTTTTAAGGAGGTGAAAAAAAAGTATAACTCTCTCTCTCTCTAATTTTTAAGGCCGTTGCTTCTCATTCAATCGCATATGGCCAGACTTCTGCTGTCCGTAGTTAGCAGAACCTTCATTCGGGAACGCACCTATCTTGCTTGAGACAGAGCTGTCATCCTAAGATTTTTCATTCACTTCTTCTTTTAAAAAAACGTTCAATTTTTTACTGGTCGCCTCCTTTCCGGCAGATAAAAATTATCGAACGGACGACAAGTCGAATCCGTCGACATCCAGTCTGATTAATGGATAATACGTCTTTCAATTCAATATTTATTCGAACTTAACTTCATTTTGAAATGTACTTCTCTTTTGGATTCCACTCCGGCCACAACATCCACTTGCCATCTTTGAGAGCGGTCGTTATTGGCACAACCATCCTCTTTCGCGATCGGAGAGGAAGTCGAAAGTATAACTACTTAATTTTGCTGAAACTGAAAGAGAGGTACTGGGCAAGGAACACGAAACATCACAAAAAATGTTTTTGACTTATGACAGACATGAGAATGACAATGCGATGACATATCAAGCATAGAGATAAGATGCATAGAAACCCTGGTATTTCGACCAATTCGCTTATGTTTTGTCAAAAACATAATTGAATGATCTTTCAAGGAAAAAATAAAATTTATTATTATCTATCTATCCTACTACCAGAGGTACATTCCTGGAGTGTAGCTGCTGGGTAATTGTCGGTTGTTTTATCAAATGCTTTTTCGATATCTATGAATATACCCAGGGTGGATTCGTTGTTGTCCAATGATATTTCAATTAAGACAAAGCAAGTGAGGATAGTGTTGACAGTGAAGTTTAGAGTATTTTCGGATTGAATCCGAGAGCTTCTGGATTGCTATCACAGATACATAATTTTGAAATATTTGTAAATACTCTTGAAAGCATAGAAGGGAACAATGAAAGTGGAGTGGAAACTGAGATACCATTATAATTGGATATATGGATGGATATGGATGATGGGTCATTCATAGAAATTGTTGAATCTACATCAAGAAAGAGAAATTTGAGATATTTTTCTGGAAGTTGCAAAAGATGTTTGTTATCTTAAATGGGGAATGTTCCTCAATTTGGGTTATAATACCAAATGCAAGTTTGAACAAAATAAAGTTGAGTTTAATCCATGAGTTTTTCAAATAAACTTCAAAAAGTATTCAAATTGACGTTTCAAATGTTGGGTTTTGATTTTCAAAAGGATTTGTTTCTAATTCACATATTGGCAACAGTGCCTATATCAAGTTGAACTAATTTATACGTACCTATATATTCTACTTTAAAAATTATCTTCATAAATCAACAATTGAGGCAAAATATAAATTATAGTTCGGTACCACCTCCACAAGCCACATAAACAATAGTTGTTTTGTTATTTACTCAGAGGAAGATAGGTTAGGTGCACAAAATGTCATATATCACAGAATGTCTCGAAACACGGAACATAAGTAATCACAATAG
>WOGP01006726.1:0-12199 GCA_015342065.1 Leptinotarsa undecemlineata | reverse complement strand
ACTTGAAATTGTTATATTTAATTGTAGTTTGTATTATTGTATGTAGTTTGTATTTTATTAACTGACTGGTCCATAAAATGTAAATTTTCTTAGCGACTTAAAATAAATACTATTATTATTATTATTATTTTCACCAAAGACAGGTGGAATTGAAAAACCATAGTTGAAAGTACGGGTTTAAATGAAATTTACAAAAAACTGAATTTATGAGACCCTTCTGCGCTTTCGAAGTATTTGAACTATTGTTTTTTTAATACTTCACTTACATAATAACAAAAAACAATTACCTAATGTAACTCCGTTTGTTTAAATAAATGGAGCAAACCTGAACTTCTCTCATCTTTATTCTTTCCTTCAAGCTGTTCTTTATCCCACCTGAAGTAATTCATAGTTGCTTCCAGCACATTCACTGTGGACAAATGAGTGTCGGAATTGGATTCACAACAATATTATATTTTTTTCTACAATCATATGCAATATTCCTGTAGTTTCCTTTTTAAAATTCGAGCAGATTTCTTTAATTAAAAATTGGTTGGTATGAAAGCATCCCTGAAATAACGTTTTTTTCATATTCACTATCTACATTTGATGAATTGACTGTTTCTATGATGTTAGTTACAGAGTGTGCCGAACGTATCAATAAAATCAGTAGCCGACGCAAAAGCGAGCAGCGCCAATGATTCAAAGAACTCGGGCACTGCTGTTGCCGATTTGGTAGATTTGGAATTGGAGCTGAATAGTCTGCAGCAGGGCCTCAATCAAATGGAAAGGATTACGCCGTCCGATCCTTTTGGTTCGAAAGATGATCCTTTCGGGGATAGTTTCATCAGTTATCCAACAGTAAGTGCCTAATCAATCTCTTTATAAAATATCAAAAATGAATGATGTCAAGTTGATATTGATGGTGCCTCAAATAAAGGAAGAATATTTGAGAATGGGGTGCCACAAGGTTCTGTGTTGGGTCCATTTTTGGTTAATATTTATCTTAATTATATATTTTGTTTGAAATCTGAAGATAAAATTAATCTTTTTCCTGATGATATATTTACTGCATAAACTGCAGAATTTGGGGACAATTTAAAACAGAAAGTACAAACATATTTCAACAATAAATTTTCAGAAAACAAACGGTATTCCAGTATTTTCTCCAAATTCTTTGTTGTATTTAGATGTCTTTTTTGAACATAGATATATTTTCCTAACTGTAAAAATAAAACAAATTTACTATCAAATATTATTGGTAGAGAAATAAAAAAAGTATTAGCTTATAAAACATTCTACTCTGCTCGAAGTCTCAGCAACGACTGTCGTTGCAAGATATCACCTTCTTCCCCGCAGTCAACGCACATACCACGATTATGTCTGCTGCAGTAGCAGACAAAATGTTTGGTACTTCAGGTTCCTTTCGACCACAACCTACCAGCCCAGTTTTATTCACTTTAATCGTGACTCTGGCAGTGAAAGTCTCTTATACGACTAAACGGATTTGGAATATTATCTTAACTTGAAAAATTGGACATAATATTCACATTATTGGTATCCAATTATAGTTTGAAAAGGATTTGATATGTAATCGATTTGAAACTACTGTCTGGTATACGGTTGTAGAACTCATATAATTTGTAACCGATAATAGCCTTAATGTATCTTGAGTCATAAAAATAAAACAACTACTATCCGTTTTATATTTGGTCACAGTATTTACACGTTAAAAAAACACTTCCTTCGAAACTTTCAACTTCAACTTCTACATAGTGCTTGTTATTTATATTATTGTGACAAATTGAAGTCAAGTCATAAACCCAAAGTAATAAAACAATTTTTGTTGGTCTACATTGTTCTACAGTTCATAATGCAATTTCAGTAGGAATAGATAAATCGATTGAGTAATCATGTGTTACAGAAAGCGATTCTTCCTCCTCCCCCATCCTCGGGCAAAGAACGGGCGAGTAGAACATCCGAGTCAAGCAGCATTTTCAGCCCCAAGACTCCACACACCGGAGCGAGCATGGATACGGACAAGAAAAAGGATTTCTCATTTTCACATGAATTCAACAGTTCGCATGAAGAGCCGAGCAGCGGTGATTGGTTTACACCATCTGCTGGCAACAGCATCTTCGAAGATCCTTCGCCTTTGCCTTCGGAACCAATGAAAGACGATAAACACGAACAGACCAAACAGGAGATTCTTTCTCAGTTCGACGTCTTCACAGAATTGGATCCTTTAGGTGAGTCGATTAGTTCATTTTAGTTGGTTTGGGGCTTAGAGTTTGTCTGAGAAGTGGAGTAGTACAGTAAGAAATCTGGGATTTTGGTGTATTATGAGGAGTTTTTCTTGATTTCTTGTTGAATTGCAGAGATTAGGACTTTTCTTGAAACTAGTGGCATATTTGAAACAAAGCAACTTGAAAAATAATGCTTTTCTTTTTCTTTTTAAAAAGTCACCTGATTTAAATACTTGAAAGTTCAAAAGAATGGAAATGATCCAAACATACTTTCGATTGTATAAATGCACTGGATTTCCATATTCAACTTCTCGTTTCAGCGTTGGCAACCAGGTACCGTACTGAAATCGGTGCCTGTGCGAAAGTAGCAAGTTCCGTTTGTTTTAAATCATTGGAAAGACTGCATTGGAAAACTTTTTTACATAAAGAGAATGTTCTCTAACTGAAAGAGTTCTTAAAAAGTGTAATTCGAAGTGTGCTAGGTGGAACTTCGAAACAATAGGCAGCTATATATTGCTTCTGACTTATACTGCTCTGGGTGGAATCAAGAGGGCTAAGTCAAACACTTTCTATGAAAGTACCTATAGAAAAGAGACAAGTCCCCAACTTTCTTTTGATGTTCCAGACTATCAAGGTTGCTTGTGATGTTTGGGTTTCCAACCAAAAGGATGACTCTTTTCTGAAGAGAATCTAACAGTGACAGGGTATGCTTAAGGGCAGAGTTCCATATAGATAGATAGATAGATAATTTATTGGTGTTATATACATTCATCAGTATTTACTCAAGTCAGTACATACATATTAATAAAATTAGCATATATTCCAAAGCAGGTTTGAGTTTTATTGAGCTTCAGAAGTTTTTGAGGTGTGTACAACTGCCTTGTGGAATGTGAAATTGCCTTCTTAGAGAAAATTGATTTGTGGGTTTTATAGCATTAAATTGATGAACATTCAGGAAATGAAGAAATTCTTCAACTCTCCCATAATTCACAAAATTCTGGAGTTTTGGCATCTGTGAAAAAAGTTTTCTGATTTAGTTTTTAATGAAAACATATTCCTATAAGAACAAACTCTTGGCTGACTTTCATATTTTTCTTTTGTTCTAGATTGTTTGCTTGTCATTTTACATTTCCACGTTTTTTATTTTCGATTCTTAGCTTTTTTCTACTTATGAATTTGAAATCAACATAATTTATCTTTTTTTGCAGTTAGTACAAATTGAAATCATATATTTGATTAATTAGCTTATTGAATCATTTTCAAGCTATCCATTTAAGATATTTGAAATGTTTTTTTTTTGTTATTGGTTTGTCAGAACATTTTGATTTTCACATTTATGAAAGGAAAATGATTGATATAAATTCATTGCTGTCTATAATTCATTTTTCTCTAATTAAAAGAAAACTGGGCATCATGAAGGAGGATTTCTAACAATAGAAGATACTAAAATCAACATTAATATCAATGTAGATACCATTTTCATCTAGCATTATAAAAAAGATTACTGTAAAGTGAATTAGCGTTATAAAAACATATTTATTGAGTCATGTAAATACCTATTTTAAATGGCGCTATAATTTTAGTGCTATGAAAATTCTCTAAAGTGACAGAAAAGGAATTTTATTTTAAAATTATGAAAAGATGCAGTTCAATCAAATATTTTTCCATCCAGTAGAAACTATGCAAAAAAATAGCCGAAAATTGTCAAAACATATGCAAACATGTTTCTGATTATTTAAGTTTATAAACAACATAAAAACTGTTGAAAATGAGTATTTTCAACAGTTATAAGATCGATTGAGACATTTTGGCCAGAACAGAGGAGATGTGGGATTTTCGAGTCACTTTTGACTGAGAGATGTCTTTTAAATCCTACATAATAGATATAACAAACAAGGCATTAAAAATAGTGGATTATATGGAGTCCATATTATCGGTGCCACAAATATAATATTGAAAAGTTTCAAAACATTTTTATACTTTACTAATATTTGACAAAAATTGGATATTACGATACGGATATTCTTGAAACTGAATTGCTTAAGAAAAAAAATTAAATATGGGCTAGTATGTGCGTACCCGATAAATCTATCTTCATATATTCTTCTATATCTTCTATATTCATGATGATAAATAATGACTTTGATAATTCTTTCTCTCTATCACAAATGAACTTCAATGTAGTTGCATATGAAACAAGGTCAATTTTCACTTTTTATGTTGAATCTGAGCTTACAAATTATTGCAGTAGTGCTTCAATGAGATCCAATTCAACTGTAATATACTTCTAAATCAGTGGATGTTATCAATTGTTATGAAAATGGGTGTTATATGCTCGTATAAAAGTGGTCATTGTTTACTGATCCCTTTATTATGCTTGGTCAATTACTAGAGACATAAAACACGGTACCAACAAAAATTGATTTTCCTCAATTGGTAGCCTCATCATAGCCAAGAGAAATTTACATTCAGTTACAAATGATGTTTGCTGCTGAACCTTATTGAGTAGTTCTGTTTTCTCTTATATGATGAATCTTGAAAATGTTTTTATTTAATTTGATAAACGTTATTTTGAACGTTTTGTAAAAAGTAAAATTTTTTGACAGATAAAAAAGTACATACAAAAATTTTTGGAAATCATTGTATAATCTTTTCTCAGAAATGGAAGTGGCAAACAGTTCTTCCTCTTATGTTATCAATCGGGTTAATTTCATTAGAAACTTGATAGTCGTGGTTTGTGTGTTGAAAACCTGCACTTTAAATTTATTGACAATTTCAAAATGAATGAAATGAAAGGGTTCAATTAATTTTTATAATGGTTTTCCTTTCTTCGATGCTATCATAATGAATTTTATTCATGTGCTGGAGCCATACATTGGGTTGTTGAAGCTGTAAATACTTTAATTCAAACACTTCCAAAATTCAAAGATATAAAAAATTTCTAATTCGTGTTCAGTAAATGGAAATAAAAAAGGGTTCTTAATGTACACGGGGTTGTCAGTTGTCGTTAGTTTTGGTCGCCATGTTTTGACGTTATATAGATCACAAGTTGTTAATTTTATCGGTTGGTTCCAAAGCAATCGTAAGCAGAAAACATCACATTCAGTAATATGAAGAGTAATGACAAATACCTTATATGATCTACATGTATTTATCAAATTGGAATTCAGTCAATTGCCAAGACATCAAAATATAAGAGAGCTAGTGTAAATTCTGGGTGATGATGCAAATATTATTCCCTAGTATTAGTAATTACAGATAAAAAATGGAAAAATCATGTCGTTATCAAATATGTACAGCCACTAACTGATCAACCTAATACGTCAAATGTTTCATATTTGTTGCAATTGAAAATCATTTGCAGATGACGCATAGATATGATTGAAAATCCCAGAACCCTATGTCATTTTTGCAAAAGTTGAAAACAAAAAGACATGAATTCTGTTATGGAATTAATCCGATTGTTATCATGTCAGTAATGACTGCTGTGAAATCATCGTTTGAGCCCTAACACTTTAAAGTAGTTTGAATTTTCGTCTATCACTCAGTATTTTACATCACTAGATTCATTTTTTATCGATTCTTCAATTATTTCTATCTGTGGTAAAATAAAATACTCAATTTTTCTAATTCGTTCTTTTTCAGTTCGCTTTTTTCAATTTTGAGTTCAGTTCAATATTTCAGTTATGAAAAAACTATTTTATTTTACCGTAGGTACCGGTAGAAGTAAGCCATATATTGACCGAAAACATTTCTTTCAAGAACTCAAAAACCCACCAAAAAAAGCCCTCAATGATTTGGTCAGTACCGTTATACAAGAACCGCCCTTGTTCGCAACGAATTTCAACCAAAAAACACCGCCGAAGAAAACTCATGGCGCGTTTACCGTTGATCCCTTCGGAGAGGACCCCTTTGTGAAAGAAGACCCGTTCGCAGACTCTGATTTCTCGAAGCAGGATCCGTTCGATACAGAGTTCAGCTCGTTTCCCGCTAACGGTTCCGACAAAAAAGACACTTTACAGAACTTCATTCAGACCGGCCTGTCTAAATCTCCAAAAAGTTCTGTGCTTGAGAGTCAAATATCGCTGAGTACCTCGCCAAAGAGCATATCTTTTAGCAGACAGAGCACTTTCGATGTTCAATTCAACAAACTGTCTCATTCTCACGAAAATCCGAGCTTGGACGTGTCTTCGGAAGGGGAATGCGCTCCGGAACCACCTCCCAGACCCACGCCTAACGTCATGTACATAAAACCGCCTCCGCTTCCGCCTAAGAAACAGACGAACGACTTGGCCATCAAACCGCCTCCTAGGCCACCCTACCACGCGGAGGAATCTCCTTACGAGTTCATCGACAAGTACGAGACCGCCGTTAACAGCATGGAGTTCAAAGAGAAAGGCCCTCCGTTGCCGGTGCCCGCGCGAAAGGCGAAATTCGATTCGGAGTATCCTCCGGAGCGACCCAGGAAGCACATCAACACTTCCTTAAGCGAGGAAGACTACTTGACGCCAATATCATTTCTGCCACCGCCTCAGAAAAGTACAAAGAAACCGAACGCTCAGTTATTGTCCGCTTTAGAGTCAAAGTCAGGCGTGACTACCGGCGAGGAGGGTTTGGGAACGTCCCTGGACGGCTTGGATATTACACTGAGCCAGCTGACGCTGAGTGGACTAAATGAACTGGCATGCAAGCTCAACATCCCGCCTGGCCAGCTTAGCAATATGACACTAGTGCAATTAACGAATTTCTTGTCGAACTTCATCAAATCGAGCGACCACGCCCCTCCAGCGACCCCGAAGATCGAGACCTCGACGCTCGCGGAATTTCCACCCTTTCAAGCAGATTTCGCGGCCAATTTCGAGAACTCGAACAGCGCTACTGATCCGACCTACGACAGGTACGCAGTGTTTCGCGAGCTGATGCAGGAGGAGATCAAGCAGACGAAAATAGACTCGGAACCGGAGGAGATACTCGAGGAAAAGGAGAAACTGGAGAATTCGGCGAACAGCAATGTGAGCTTAGATTTGAATCCGCTGAATGAAGCGGATCCTCCCATCGCTGATAGGTACGCGGCGCTTAGGGAAATCGTAGAGATCGAGCTGAAGCACTCAGAGTCGGACAAGGAGGATGTAAACCGGAATCGCTCTGGTGAAATCGAGGATATTGCCGAGGAGGAGGAAGACGCCTCTGAAGCAAAGATTTTGAATGGCGAAGTATCTAAAGAAACGGACAATCTCAACATGATCAATAGGGAGAATACTCTTCATGTGGAAGGTAAGGAAAAGGAGTCCATTTCTCCTCTGGAAACGAACATAATCGAGTTTATGAACGGGGGCGAAGTGGAGATTATAACACCCATCAAGTCTCCAGTTAAGTCGACTTTGGTGAAGAGTCCTGTTCCTAGCGTTATCACGGAGATGGTTCAGAACAACACTAGATTGACGTCGGGGTCGTTATCGGACGTTGTTAGCGGTAGCTCGCCTGAGGTTGATAATACTGCTAGCAATTCTGATGTTGGTAAAAAGACCGCCGATGCTACAGGTGAGAATTTATAGTTACTTTCTATTACTTGATTTTTCCGTATTAGTTTCCTCAACTTATGGACATTCCATGGATATCCAGTATATAGGGTGCTACATTTTAAGAAAAACCTTCATATCAACATGTCTTAAAAATCTCAGCTCTTGAACTACAAAAACGCCAAAGACAAACAGTGAGCAAATAGGGTGATTAAGGAGATTATGTTGAAGATCATTAGAATGTTTCTTGTACCTAACCTCATTTTTTTGGTAAAAAGTCACCGGTCTTTAATATATAACTTTGTTTTTACCGTATTTCTCTCTGTTTTTGGCTGGGGGTGTAAAATATTTTTTATTGAATTGAAGTACTTGTTGATAGTTCTGATGGCATTCACTTTACTACACATTTATTCTGTATGCTCAGTCCAGTTGAAAAATTTTTTGATGTGAACTCCCAGAAATTTTATTCTACTAGTTATTTTCCTATCAACTTCAACGATTTTCATTTTTGAGAGGCTTTCTAGTTGCATTTTCTCAGTACGATATGATATTGTGTGGATCTTTGATACGTTTAGAAATAATTTGTTACTTTCAAATAAAATTTTGGCTTTCTTTGAAGTCCCAACAAATTCAGAATAACGTTATTTTCTGTTCAAAAAAGATTTGCATCATCTTGGACAGTATTTTCTGAACATTTATACAGATTATGGAAAGTATTTGGCCCAGTATACTACCTTGTGGTATTCTCATGTTCGAAATCTTTGATTAATAAACAGCTTCCTGTTTTTTTTATGTATATTTTTTTAGGTACATTACGGCAAGTAAGTTTCAACCCGTTTTTTTATACCATACCTCTTCAGTTTTATCAGTAATAGGGTTCTGTTAAAGCTATTATAGGTTTTAGACAGATCTAAGAACATGCCTTATATCAAATATTTTTTTATGTACTGTATACCCACGTTGAATTTTACTAAACAGTTATGTAAAATTTGCTAATATAGATATTAAAAAAAAATCTGTTTAAAATCTGTTTTTCCGTTAATCAGATTGTTGAGATACTGGGTGTAATACTTATGGGTCTGTAATTTTCCATGAGTTCAACGTACCCTTTTTTTAAAATAGGTTTCAATATGATGTACAACTATTTATGTTTTCAGAAAGTTGGTGGTAATATAGGATAATACTTTTTTTCGAATACAAACTGCTTTCTTTTATTAAGGATGACGGTATTTCCTAATCTTCACTTGTATGTTTGTTTTTGACTTTTTTTGATAAGTCTGTCCTGGCGTCCCCAGACCAGTCTTGATGTCATTTTTTGATTAATCAGTGCCAGTCTATCTGTGTGATTATTGATCTGCTCATTTCTTTGAGGCTTAAATTGATATGACTATTTTATTCCAGAGAGTCTGGAAAATCCCGAAAATTAAAGAATTCACAATAATATTTTTCTTGACTACCGTGTATTATTCGATAGAGATACGAATCGTCATTATTCAACGGGTAGTTAGAATTACCCGAAAATGTTATTGTGTGATACATTGCTGTATTCAGCAATTGTTCAAAAAATGTGATAAAAGAATAGAATATTTTAAGAAATAGTTCAATTTTGTGAAGTATTCTCATATAATTTTTTTTCTGACTTTCAAGTAATGAGAATTGTAACGTAAAGCAAAAATACTTGAATAACCTGTACAAAAAATATATAATAATGGAGTATCGAAGTCATAGTGAAACATGGACCATTTATGTTGGGATTTTAATACTTTAACTGTTCAGAAATACTATTTTTGCTGAGATATCTGATATGTAAATTAAAGAAAAATGTTTATTGTTATTGATTTATTGAAGTAACACTTGTGAGATTTCCTTTCAGGCGTTTTCATCGACTATAAAAATGCTTGAGAAAGCTATTATGTAGTGAAACATGTGTTGCGGTTTTGTGAACTGTCTAGTGTAAATCTCACAATAAAATGTTACTTCAATAAGTTATAGAATTTCATCAAGTGCTGGTCAACTCCATCACATATTATTATTATTGAATTATAATCTTCGCGAATTTCACAGTTATTGTATATTTTCACACCTAATATAGGTGAATCTTGGGCGATTTTCGATCAGGGAACAATTCCCGTAGAGTCAGTAACTGAAAACCAGGAAAAACAAAGCGAAGAAGGAGTATCCCCTTGGTCCAGTGATTCGAAAGAGTTTGGTAACGGGTCTCCTCCAGGATGGAGGAGTAAGGATTCGGGTAGCGGAACGGAGCAATATCCAAAGAAAAGGCGGGACCAAGAAGGTTGGTGGGATACTTCTGCGGACCCAGCAGGTAAAGTAATTTGTGCTGCTGAAAATATTTAGTGTTTGTAGAAAAAACCGTTTTAATTTAACCATTTCCTCCAGATGCCTTCCCCAGATATTTATCGATTGAATTCATTTTTTAAGTTTTCTGAATAATAGTTCCTAAGAAAACTAGAGAGAACTATACTGAGTTAGAAGACAGTGCAATCTTTCTATCAATTAGTTAAGGAAATTACCAGTTGGTAAAACTTGAGGTATCATTGAATTCTTCATTTACAAGGCTGGTCAGATACAACCGATATTTGAATAAAACAATCACCAGCTCATAAGGCTGTTGTGTTTTCCTGGGAAGTGGTTAAGGTATTTTCTCCAATATAATTCTTCATTCTGACCCGCTTCGCTTATTTAGAAGTAGCCGTCAAGTTTTAATGCACTGCCCGACAATGATCCTCTTTCATATGAAATGCTCTGAACTTTTTTACTAAAAAATTCGACATTTCATACCATAACCTTCTAAGAAACTTTAAACTAGTTCCACCAGCATATATAAAGTATTGTTTGAGCATCCAACAGCGAAAAAAAGTTTATTCTCATTTGATCCTAAAGGATGCTAATGTCGATTGCTGAAAGTAAATGCTCAAGAACTACAATGGTGGTGCATCATAAGATTGTGTAAACAGTAGTTGACTGGATAATTCATGATCAATCAGAATCAAACAAAAGTTCGATATCTAAAATTTCAACTACATCTACAGACCTGTTAAGTACTGATCTCAATAATTTCAAGCATTCTCTGGGGTATGTTGAGCAACAATGAACTTCTCTGGCCTATGAAACCAAATTTGTGAAACATGTCTCTTGTAGCGATCTATTATAGTTCGCTTAGTTTGTCCAAGAACTATAAATCAAGAACTGTTAAAACTTAATCGTGCTGACTGTAGGTAAAAGTTTGCAAGTATGAGGAAAAGCAAAAATTTCAAAATTCTGTTTTCTGTCTTTGATTGTTAACGTTTGTGTAATATCACAATATTGAAGTTAATTCTCAAAAAATGAGCCAAGTACCTGAAATTTGATATCACAGATCTCTAATATGTGCAGTGCACGTTGTACAACTTCAACAGGTTAAGAAAATTATATCAAGCTTGCACTTTGACTCTCACCGTGTTCAATCGGGGGTCAATCTGCAAATGAAAAATATGAGTTGTTTAAGCAAAATGAACTGGTATTGACTTTAAACTGTAAATAAATTTATCTCTCCTACTTTAAAGCTCATATGAAGTTTCTTAGAGAAGTGACACATTCCAAAAACAATAATGAAAGTTCTGAAGATATTAATGAAATTAACTTGGATATCAATTTTGGTTGGCATCTTTCATTATGGCGAATTTTTTTAATAGCATTATTCCGGTAATTCGTATACGCTTTAAATTAGAATAAATGAATTCATTTACAGAATGATGTCAGCACCAACCCATTTTTCTCAAAAACCGATTATTATTTTGTCATATTTTTCAACGGTTGAAACTAGATACCAATAACAAAGGATTAGTAATTCAGCACCAGACAATGCAATTTCCTCCTGCAATATATCACATCAGTGGCGTTTGGTTGAGATATATGTAACCAAGAACAATTTGTGAATATTGACAATAAATTCAAACCTTTCTTATCGAAGGTAAATAAGAGTCCCTTTGCGTTATGTTGCAAAGCCAAGCCACGATATCGAACGTTTTTGAGATGTGGTGTTACCTAGTTTCCTTGCAATAAAAGCTATAGGAAAAGACAAAGAGTCGTTTTTCCATTCAGCAGTCGATGTTGTAACGGCAAAAGTCGATACCTAAGTTTATGTATCCAGTTTTTTTAAATTATATATTTATATATGAATGTTTCTTATATAAAAAATTCCCTGTACAAACCATTATAGTTTCTTGGGAATCAATAAATATTTTTGATAATAATAATTATAATACTATGCTTTATTATCATAAGACATAATCTTGTAGACAAAGCTTGTGTAGTAAATACTTAAAAAAAATGCAATACATAATAATAATAATAATAATAACACTTATTGGTGGAAAAAACTACCAAGTACCCACCGCCATCTGGCCAGAGTTTTCAACTCATGGCTGGACGGAGAGCAGCCGATTCCGGATTGGT
>WOGP01006725.1:0-12199 GCA_015342065.1 Leptinotarsa undecemlineata | reverse complement strand
AAGGAAAGGAAAGGAAAGGAAAGGAAAGGAAAGGAAAGGAAAGGAAAGGAAAGGAAAGGAAAGGAAAGGAAAGGAAAGGAAAGGAAAGGAAAGGAAAATTTCTAGAAATATCAAAATTATAATTCGTTTGTCTCCTTTATCTTATGTTTTTTTTTGATGATCGGTTCGTTATTTTCTTATTTAAAATTACATATATAGTCATATATATTCTCCTATGAGAAAAATAATTCCCTAACCATCTTTTAGGAAATTTATAATTTCTTCAGTATAAGTGACTCTATATGTTTGAGGAGTCTAGTATGAATGTTTGTGGCGAATAAATTTTCTTCGTGAAAAGTCACTGATTCACGAGGAAAAAAAATATTTTTTCGATCTACTATCCATGACTTTCTGTCAAATAAGTGAACAGAGGTGCTAGGATTTCTATTTGTTTTCCGTCAAGCGAATCACGCATAGCACGTCCCTTTTTCCACGTGTCTCTCTAACTCGCCGAGCCGTACCTACATTTCTCAATTTCACACCCTTCCGCCACAATCAGTCGTCCAAACAACAACGCATATTAATATAAATTCTTCTTAGATGATTTGTACGGGAAAAAGAAATATATCATTCTGTGACTTTGTCGAGTTAAAAATATAAATGGTGGCCAGGGAAACAGCACACGCAGTTCAGAACAACATGCGGCCGAGTGATTTATCATTTCAAGGCAAATTGCTGAATTTGGGGTTTGCGGCGTTTTATATACTCCGGCAAAGCAAGAGCCCCTCCGGCACATTCGGTCCTATTCCTGCAGGTATTATTTGAATAGAACTCCGCGATCGGTGGATTGATCGGGCAGATTTCGGGTTTCACCGAAATTGAAGTTATGGTGAGGGGTTGTAATTGCTCAAAACTAATTGGAGCGATCGAAACGGATCGTCACAGTAATAATATCGGAGGATGGATGAATAATTACACAGAAAAATAGAATGATCAATAGATATTTCATATATCCATACTAAGAATTTCGTCAAACATAAGTCTTGATTTCAATCAGATCAAAATCAGAATGTAACAATATTTGAAACCTAGATAATTCTATGAGATATTGAAGAGTTTAAAATACATATATAAAGAGAATGTTAGTTATTAATTTCTGTATATGGAATAATTCTTGATGCAGTTTTAAGATATTGTTAGCCTTTTTGTGAAATGATTTATTTTGCTATATTCATAGTTGTTTTAGTTTTCTTTTTCAATTGTCTAAGTGTTTGGTTACTCATGAGTATGTATAAATGTTAATAACCTATTTAAAAATGAAACTGTTCATTAATACTTGCTACAAAAATTATATATCGTAGTATATATCGTAGTATATATCGTAGTATATATCGGCAGCTCCAGACATTATACGAGAACAGAATCCTGAAGTCGGAGGAGTGCTACAGTTGAAGAAGGGTCAGAGAAACATTTTCTACTTGGTGACCAAAAAGCATTTTCGAGACAAACCGTCCTATAAAGATGTCTGGAGGAATCCTAATAGCCTCTGGGCTCGACAGGCTAGACTGGAGAATTGTGAGAAGCATGTTGGAAACGATCTTCAGATTCAGCGGTATCAAGATTTTGATGAACGGTAACCATCTTCCACGACCGAGCATGAAGACTGTGGAGTGTTTCTTCCATCGAACTTCGCAGTGCAGATATGGGGAGTCCTGCAGGTATCGACACACGTCAAGGATGAAATTTCGGGGCGAAACGTCTCTAAGAAGGGGGCAATGTAATGAATCTGAAGTCGGCCCTGACCGTTACCTCAAACCCTGCGGGAGGAATATGATCGACGAACCACAACGAAAAGAATGGATTAGTACAGAAACCGGTAGATGTCACTAGAATGTTTGTCACGACTTTAAAAGATCGGATCATCGCTCAGAGAGGGAGTATGTAGCTAGAAAGTGAATCGTGCGTTTAAAGAAAGGTTAACAAATAGCGAAGATAAATTAAGCGTTAGTTGCTAAGTGGTGTATATAAATCAGTTGTGTTAGTGAAATATTATTAAAAATATATTTGTTTAAAATAGGTAATTCTTTAATTCGTTACAATACATTCTAACAAAAAATATGTAGAATGATATGAAACTTCGGAATGCTTCTCCCGATATTTAGAAGTAATTACATTCGAACCAAAGGTTCTCATTATTATACATCCGTAAAATACAATTAAATCAAGAATTCAGAAAACACCTGCATGTAAAAATATTACAACCATAAATAAGTACTCTGGTTCTCAGAAAATTTGAATAGAAATGGAAACAGTGAATTATAGGCTAATTAAGTTGACTTGCCGCTTACTTCATGAAGAGAGCTTGGTTTTTATAGTTTTTTTCGATTAACTGATAGCAAAACGAAACCTCATTTAGCGCCATTCAGGTTACGGCCTGGAGTTATTTTATTAGTCTTCTAAAATGTATTGGCCAGTATTCGAGGATATTTTTATGAATAAAAACTAAGAGTGGGAGAGAAAACGAGCAGTTTATTGAATCTGGAGATCACTGTCACATTTGCAAGCTATTTTTGGGCAGTAGGACATGAGTTCAGTCACCGCTGTGATGTGTTACATTCGGAAGGTTGAAATTGAAAAATCATTTTTCACAATGATTATGAATCAACATATTTGAGAACTCCAGACAATAATTGAACCATCTGATAGAATTGAATAAATACGGTAAAATTGGTACTTAGTTGATTCGTAAGTGAATTTTGTTTATCACATATCTTTTCGACTAAATTTATTCATAAATATACTTTCCTGGTATTCAATTCTGTAATCAGTTCATAACTAACTCAGATGAAGTCATTAGTCATTAAGGATGACAAATTCACATTAAATAAAGTACATAATAAAGAGGATTGAGTTGGTATCCATGATAATAATTGAAGCATTTTCACAAACATTTTTATATTGAGACGGATTTTGCTAACCCTGTAGCTTTAACGGTAGCTTTCTGCATTTCTACCGAGGAAGCTGCGTTGTTAGCGAAATTGCTATGAGTTATTTAACATTTCCACTTGGGGAAGGGAAATATCTATCGCGTTTTTGTATTATTCTCATTGTGGAAATTTTACAAGAAAGTGTATCAATTATATCTGATACGGTTTTCCATTGACGACCGATCAAATTGAATTTCTGCTGTCGGACGCAGAAATATTTGAGTGAGGCAAAAATTTTTTGAAATCGATGAATGATCCTCAAAAATTGTACTTCAATAACGACTCCGTGTTCTATATCTGAGCTAGACAAAATTCTTTAAAAATTTCATTCTTCACACATAGAGTATGAGTTCAAAGTTCCGGCAATGCTGCCATATGTTCCATTAGTCCCTTCAGATATATACACCGATTCTGAGTATGACATTACTGGAAGTAGATATCTCTGTCTGTACCTCACTTCTCAGTCTATGTTAATCACTATGAAAAACAACTGTATGACTGCAGAAAATGGAGAGTACTAGTTGAAGTCTATTCATATACCTACTCATAACATAAAAATAATCAATATGGACTTTGAATAGGGATCAGCATTCTGATGGACAGTTGTGTATAGTCTCTGAAGTAATTTTTCTGTTTTGAATTTCAGAACAAGCATTTTTATTCAATCAGTATTCGTTGAGCAGCTGGTTTTCAAGATCTTCTTTGAATAAAGCAAGTTTACCGAAAAAACCCTTTTTCAGTATGAAAAATCATGACCTGTGAAAACCATTCTGAAAGAATTTCTACCTCTAGACTAAAATGAATTCATCGCTATAACACTTCTTTCACACACCAGCACTGTATTTATGTTCTTTTCGTACTTTTCACCAGCCAGGTTAGTGAAATGGGAAGTTTTTTGTTGTAAAATGACTATATGAAAGTCCGATTCTTATTTAGAAAATCCAGTCGTTCAATTTTTCCATTACGGTTCTGAACTCCCACAATGTTTGCGTGAAAGCAAAGTAAGTGCTTCGCGGGTGGTCGCCATCAACAGAAGATAATTGGATTATTTCAAAATACAAAGGAAAATTTTGTATTTGTATGGAATATATTCACACAGTACTCGGTAGTTTATTCAATTTGGGTGGTTTTCATCGAACATTAATAACTTTGTTGGATACAATTGATCAGAATTCAGTTTTTGATTAATACAGACCGTATATAGTCTCTCATAATCCGATTCGAAATTTATGAAAAACCAAATATAAGAATTATATTATCAATTAAAATATTTCATTATCAATGATCCCACCAGAGATGAAACCTATCACACAGATGTTCTTTCGAAATCAGTGTTGGACCTTCCATTGTTTTATATTTCTACGTTTATCATTCTGAAAATACATATTACATTGCAATTGACCTATTTCCGAAGATGATACCGATTTCATATACTATAAGAAAATATGACGTTTTTTTGAAAAACCCTTTAGAGACAAGGAAAAGATCCGACAATTGGTTTGCAATGAATCTACTTGAAATGAATATCGATTGAATGCCAATGCTATTTTTTATTAGTTAACCTCATAGATCTGAACACAAGAGTGCTTTCCTAGACGATAATCTGTTTTGAAATTCACATATTGACATTTCCAAACATACATAGTCCATATCCTTCAACATCAATTGGGAATTGTCACAAGTAATGACACGGTGGAGATGACCTTTTTTGTGTTTCATTCGCATTCACGTTATGGATTTTTTGTGGTAATGCAACAAACCTAGCTGATACTTTAAGGCTACAAACAAGCTATAACATCACTTGCAACCGTGATGAAATAGAACATCGAAGAAAGGTTAGGTATTTGTCTCTCTTCTATAGATACTTTCAGGGGAAGTGTTCATGTGACTTGTCACATTTGATTCAACCAATAGCGGTACATATCAGGAAAACGCGGCGGACTGTGGCTGCACATAGTTTTGAAGTTCAGCTTAGTATACCTCCAACTTCACTGTTCGACAATTCTGTGTTTATTTTCCTGAGAACATTTTTCCAAATGTATTTGATCTCCAGCAATTCGAATCCAATATGAATCACTACGTTAGTACAGGCACTGCTCTTAGCGCCTAAACGATTTTCTTATTATGTTTTATTTGCCTTGAACAAAATTATGAGGGTTATAGAGATATTTGGCAACCATGAGTTCTTGAACTGGAAATTCAACCGCTAACCTCTATGTATTTCTTCGAAAATTCACGAAAAGTAACAACCAGCAGCTGTAGACTGTCAGCACCTAAAATTCTTCAGTGTGAAAGTAGGGAAACCAAAGCTCGCTCATACCATTGAATGCAAGTTAATGGAGCTTAGTTCCAACATATGATGAAGTGAACGTTTCTGTTCAGTTTCACTTCCCAGTTCAAATTCAAAAGTATGTCATTTCATCAAGATAGTTGGTGGGTAGCCGGTCGGTTCGACTTAGGTGCTTTGTTCACTCACTCGAATTGACAGCCGTGTTGGTCGGTGGTTCAAGCTTGGTGGTTCAGGTTGAACGATCGATTTTCACTGCTATCGTCCAACTCGTGTTAGGAATCACTAGTTGAAAGGTAAGAGCTCGTTAATCTTTAGCTCACACAAGTTTTGTCTTCTGAGGGTGGTCGTTCATAGAGGTGCGACAGCTGGTTGAAGAAAAAACAGTATTTTTCAACAGATATATTCATCCATGAAGTTTGTATTGTACAACGAAGCTGAATTGCAGTTAACACATCCCTAGAGAATTATACAAAATTCAACTCTTCAGTCGAAATCATCTTCGTTCAATCATTGATTATTTTCATTTTGTAATTGTGGAATTCACATGAAGAAATATAAAAACGTTGTTTCAAACGATGTTTGAAACAACTCAGTCAAAAACTAGGTATTTTCAACCGAGACGAGTCCCAGAACTGCAACATTATTGCCTTTATTACTGACTATTCCTGAATGATCATCTTATTGACGTTACCAGTTACCATGAACTCATATTACAATTCCAATAAATATTGCCTTATATTCCTGCCTCGATGAATTGCGTTGGAAACACGATTAGTGTCTCGAATTTCACATGTTCCTAGTAGAGACCCATTCTTTCAATTTGCTCTTGAAGTGTACAATCTATCCTTGATGAACCAAATAATAACTCGAGTTCAAATAGAGCAAACATAATCATTTTCTGACAATAAAACTCTAGCAAGCTAAGTTGAAAGTATGATATAACTGACCAATATTTGATTGAGATCCATTTCAACATATTCAATAAAAGAGTTTAATGTGAAATTTTAACTTGATGAAACCTCAACACTGAGCCGTATCAGTGGATAGGTTTCTCGACCACAGGTGTCAAATGACAAGTGGGCATTTGCCGCTAGCTTCATTGGAGAAGAGATAGTTCGATAAGGTGTCTCTCAATTTAAAGTTATTAATGGGCTCCTGGAAAATTGAATTTCCAGACAAATACCCGAATTCGCAAACTCAATCTTCCAATTTACCAACTCTGATTGAAACAACAACCGTAGTACTAACCAATTTATTAACAACAATAATCATAGTTTTTCATGTAGTACAGGATCTTCAAACATCAACCTATGAAAAAATTAACCACTGGACTGGAAGTGTAACTATTGAAGTTCCTCTAATAAACGTCGCTTGATTTCAGGCGCATGCGTTATACCATAAAGTTAAATTATTCAAAAATATGCAATTATTTACAATTAGCGATATTACTAAATTATATGCATTTACACCTCTAACAATTATGAAGTATAAGTTAGCCACAAAGCAACGTGATATCTTAGCAATGAGCGATCATGAAAAAAAATAGCATTCAAACTTATGTGCTCCTCGAAGAGTAATAGCCAATTCGGTCCGATTCTCTGTAGCGCCTTGTAAATTGGTAGTTTTGGGAACGCCTCGTATATTCCACGGATGAGCGGTAGTCTCTTTTAGATATCCGCCTTGTACATAGCCTCTCAATGTGTTCAGAATTCGAGAGATTATTGGACTCTAAAGTCTAATTGGCGAAAATAAAAAAAACCCTGGCCGAAAGTGGTTTTCACAAACTGCGAATTCCACTTGAAAAGCTGGTTACTCAAATGGTGGACATACATTAAGTGAAATTCGGCCTTATCGCATCTGATAAATGATTCCGATGTAAATGCTTTCACTTTCAAAGGTGAGATTCTTTAAAAATCCTCTAACGAGTACAGCCGTGGTTATATATCAAAAATACGCCAAATCGTAACACCAGTATAACCTCACCTTGAAAATTTGTCTCGTAAAATATAACTTAATGAAGGATAATTGAAATATCATGTAATTTTACGAGTCAACGAATACTCACAAATTTCCTTACTCAATCAGCACAGGAAAAGGACAAATGACAGTCTCGAACGAAACGACCTTCCTGTCAGTTGTAACAGAAGAGTCACCTACTATGAGTCATTGACCTTCGACGGAATACTCTATCCTAACTCTATTTCGTGAAAACAACTGAAGTTGCAGATCTGATGAAGGTTGAGCGATCCTTCCAATTACAACTTTACATAATAAACCCTATATACAACCCAATCAAAATATTCAAAATTTACAATATATATTTATTGTCCAAAACAACTCTTGTGCAAGGTGTTCCCTAACCGAACCCGATTCTAGAGAATTTCGGCTTGAATAGTTGACAACATAGACGAGCTAAATACCGATGAAATGTTTCTAACCTGCCATTCAGACAAGATGTACACAAATCAATAAAACAAAATTTGTTAGATCTGCCAATAATCAATCACTCGATTCGTGGACGAGACGAAGAAGTAAGCTATTTTGCGACTGACGAAGGAAGAAGGTAAGCATGTATATTTATACTTTTGAAATTGATTCAGAGAACGTCTGTTAGAGGATAGTTTCAATTATTCGCATTCTCTTTCAGCTTCAATTCGATCCGATGTAATTATTTCATCAGGTGTCTAAGAAATACTCAGAGCCATTTTTAACGTTCACTTAAGGAAGAGGAGTCAACATACGGAGTATTGTTACAAGTATTTACATCACGATATGACCAGAGGAACATATTATAGAGCTGTTGGAGATGATTTCTAGAATTGTCAAACTTTCTGCAATGCTAGAACAAATTATCGCATTCTCGACATGGTTGAAACTTCTGCAATAATTGAGGAATGATAAGGAGGTACAAATATATCTTTTACAGATTTAACAAATATTATGATGCAAATTGGACTATTTTTAGGTGTTCCTGTAGGCAGTACCAAAATACCAGTCTCATTCTCAAGATACAGGGTGTTCCAATAAAATATGTCCTCTAGATAATCTATAATCTTTGTTATAGTTTATGTTGAATTAGTTTATGTAGTTTCATCGAGTTTATGGCGTAGAAATAGGAAGAACGACCATTTTTGGAAAAAAATGCTTTTTTAAGAAAAACTATTGAACGTAGCCATAGGGAGAACCTGATGAAATTTGTAGAGGTTTTGTTGGCTCACCTTATGGATTAATACTATACAGGGTGTTCCATTCGAAATAAGGAAGATTCTGCAAATTTGTATTCATAATATGTGGCAAGCGGTTTTTCATACCCTGTATATCACAGGTAGATTTCAGGATATATCGTTTTAAAGAGTTACCAATGTAGAATATTTGTGAAAAAAAATTCAATTGGACTTGGCACAACTTTATAATTTCAAATATTCTGTGTGACGAATATTGAAAAAAAACTTGTTATGCTAGATATCTCGAAAACCGTCAATATTTTCGAATTGAAGATACACATGAAGTTTTTTTTATTTTCTATGTTTGAACCGAAAAAATGATAAAAAAATTAGGTTGTCATTTGAAAAAACACAATTGGGATCCTCCCAGAAAAAATTGAACACCCTGTGTGACCACCAATATTTTTATTTTGTCGAGCTCGAGTAATAAGGTAATATTGTGGAAATTCAAATTCCTATCTGTTTCCTAAATAGAGATATGGAACACCGCGCCACTGTTGCAGGACCCTGTATAAAATTAATATAAAAATTTTGTATCTTTCGAATTTTATATATATTTATGTACGAGTATTATCAAGACAAGGCCTATTTATGAATTCTCAATATGTAAATTGCCAAGAACGAGGCATTCACAACGAGTTTTTAATGAATTTTTGTTCAACATGAATCTATTACTATATATTGTTTCGAGCAAGAGAAACATTGTTAACGTTACTTCGGAATCTGAGATAATTACCGAATGTTTAACCTAAATTTTTCGTTGATTCAGCTATTGTCAGCGAGGTGTCATTTATGGAAATGTTTAGGTTATTAATAAAGAAAAGAGAATTGAAACTTTCCATGTTTTTTACCACTTTCATTCATAAGTAACGTTACTGCAGTTTCATCCTATAACGACATTCTCAAAGTTAAACTTTAAAGAAACAAAGTTCATGTTTGAAAATGTCCTTATAGGACGAAACTGCAGTAACGTTAATTAGAAATAAAAGTGATAAAAAACATAGAAACTTTCAATTATCTTTTCTTCATTATGATTTCCTATCACGTAGTAACGACATCCATCAATTTATGTTCAGGTTATGGTGGAAAACCATCAATTTGAAATCCATTGAATCAAGTTTCAAATTAAGAGAAGTACTCAACCGGAAAATTTTATCGAGGTCTGTACGTTAAAAATTTCAAATGATATAGCGAAAGTACAAAAATGGCGTTATCAGTGGGCTGTAATTTCAATTGTAATTAATTTCGATACTAGAGCATCAAAGTTACCTGATAGTTGGAGTTTTCCTCTTGGATAAGCTGCTCTGGGTTTTCTCAGGAGCTCTTTGGAATATTTTTCTGCTAACTTAACTGTTGATGCATATACTCGTTGACACAACATTCACAAAAGGGATAAATAGCGGTATATCGAGGAGATATAGCGAACGAACTGATTATATCGTTTTTGAAACGGTTGCTATTCAACTTCAAAATCATTAACAACACCAAATGTTTTTTCTGGTAAGTCATAAAAAACCATAAACAAAAAACTCTGAATGCTCGGTCTAGCGATAAAGACATCGAACTGAGAATTGAAATGTTGCCGGTTTTCCGAACATTCTCCCCACCTAAAATGCATATATGCATTTTAAACAAAATTTTTAAACAAGTAAAATCAAAAACAAAGTATATTCCTATTTCAAAATAGCAGCGGATGTGACAAACATGTATGCCTAAGTGTTTGTAGAAAATTCATTTTAGGAAATTTGCAAAGGACACAATTTTACAAGAGGGCGAACAAAAGTGCCGCAGGCAGTTTTCACAACGGCAACCCGAGTTACTCCATCAGCACCATGACTTACTCATACAATACGTCCCAACGGCCATTTCAACGGAGAAATCTGCTCATTTTTTATAAGTACCAAGGTATCTACTTGAACTGAAGTAATCGGATCAAGCCATTTACTTCGCTATTGCAATATATATAGATATTCCCTATGATATCTTTTCCATACATCAAAGTGCATCCGTTGAAGCATCTGCCAACGAGATAAGCGATTGAGGGGTGTAGAAGTAAAATCTGGTGTTGAAATAGCGGTTAGCGGTTTAAGAGTGAGAAAATGTCTTGGCGTAAGTACAGACAGATCATTGGGATCTGAACTGAGAGGTATCAGTGTGCGACAGTTTAAAACAGCTTCAATCAAAACCAGCACTGTATACAATTCTTCAAAGGTTAGTATTTGTTGTCCTATTACTCGTACCAAATGGGTTTTTATGGATTTTACACCTGCCTTCCAAAGTCCTCCGAAATGTAGCGAACTAGGAGCATTGAAATGCCAATCAATTTTTTTCTTCTTTGAAGCTTGCTCCATGAGCATTTTCAAGTGTCGATTCGCTCCGACAAAATTTATTCCACAGTCAGATAACAAATGAACACATAGGCCACGTCGCGCGACAAGTGGTTGAAGGGCAGATAAAAATATATCAGACGATATATCACTACATAATTCTATGTGAATGGCTTTCGTAGAAAAACAAATAAAAATATATACATACGCTTTTGTAGATCTCGTTCTCCTAAAACGACCCATGGTAACGAGAAATGTACCAGCGAAATCTACTCCGCGCTGTGATTTAGAAATCACAGCGCGGATGGCGCGTTTGGACGAGAGAATCCAAAACTGGCGTGACAAAAAGAAAGTAAATGTTTGCAATCCAGCATGTGAATATTTCAGTATTCAATCAATAAGTAAGTCAATCTTGCATATCTGGGTAATAAAATGGGATGCTTCTCGTCGTAGAATGATTTAGAATATTTGAGGCGACCCCCTACACGAAGAATACCTTGTCTATAAAGACATTCAGTTTTCGAATTGTTTTGGAGAAAACTTTACTTTTCAATTCATGAGCGAAAGAAATAGATTGCGTGTATTTGACAGAAATCAACAACCATTTATATAATTCTTATGAGCAAAGAGTACCAATTTTCTTGTTCGAAGGATTTTTTACATTATGCAAAAATTGTAAAACATATGCAGTGATGGCTTGTAATTTGAAAAATGAGGAATGATACTCGAGTAATTTCCCAATGAAATTGCTGTCGTCACATTCAGCAAACAAAACCGTTTTGACATCTTCCTCTCTTGCTTCATCAGGAATGGAATTACTGGCAGGCAGTAGTTCCACCTAGAAATGCCGGACCGTCAAACCACAAATAATTCGAGAGCATTTTCGAAGGTAACATTCCTCTAGAGGCGCAATCAGCGGGCTCATTCTCAGAATCAACAAATAGCCAACGTGCTGCGGGAAGTGTTTCTTGACTGAACGTGACGCGATTTGCTACAAAAGTTTTCCGCCTGTGAGGAGACGAAGAGATCCAAGCTAAAGCAACTTGCGATCTGACCAAGCGCATATTCGAGAGAAAACCAAATTCTTTTTGTAAATTTTCAGAACATAAAACATTAGTTTGGATAAAAGAACACATGCACAAAGCTCTAATTTTGGGATATTGATACGTTTAATGGGCGCAACCTCCCTTTTGATACAAACGAAGCAGGTTGAAACGTCAGTTCCACGAATTATGTTGTCACCGACCCCGGATTCTGCTGACGCTCAGTGACAATTCCTAGGAAAGCTTCTTATTAGCATAGCCGGCTAGAGAGCATCGCCTCGAGGACGACATTATGCAGTCAGTCTGATTTTAACCACATATTGTAAAACATCGTTTCTATAATTTTTAT